>VYXD01012574.1:0-105489 GCA_013397195.1 Hylia prasina
ATCTTTTCCCAAACCAGCTGGGAAAAGGGCTGCTTGAATTTTCTTTCTAGAGGGAGAAATTTCCTTCCAAATTTTCCCTAAAGCAGGACCATCCTCCACCCACTTCTCTTCAACATCTTCATTAATGACTTGGACTTAGGACCCAAAGTTTGCTGATGATACTAAACTGGGAGAAGCTGTAGACTGCCTCGAAGGCAGAGAGGCCCTGCAGAGAGACCTTGACGAATTAGAGAGGTGGAAAATCACCATTCAAATGAAGTTCAACAAGGGAAAGTGCTGGATTTGGCATTTGGGACCGGACAATCCTGGTTGTGTGTATAGACCAGGGAACAAGAGGCCAGAGAGAAGCACTGTGGAAAGGGACCTGAGGGTCCTGGTCGATGCCAAGCTGAATCTGAGCCAGCAGTGCCCTGGCAGCCAGGAGGGCCAACCCTGTCCTGGGGGGCATCAGGCACAGCATTGCCAGCCAGGGGAAGGGATTGTCCTGCTCTGCTCTGCACTGGGGCAGCCTCACCTCAAGTGCTGGGGGCAGTTTTGGGTGCCACAACATAAAAAAGACATTAAACTATTAGAGAGCGTCCAAAGGAGGGCCATGAGGATGATGAATCATACAATCATGGAATATGCAGATTTGGAAGGAACCTGTCAGGATCAGTGAGTGGGGAGGCATTGTGAGGTTGCTTGGTTTGTTCAGCCTGGAGAAGAGGAGGCTGAAGGGAGGCGTCATTGTGGTGTTCAACACCCTCACAATGGGAAGAGAAGGGGCAGACACTGATCTCTTCACTTTCGTGACCAGTGACAAGACTTGAGGAAATGGCATGAAGCAGAGTCGGGGAGGTTTAGGTTTGATACCAGGTAAAGGTTCTTCACCCAGAGGGTGGTTGGGCACTGAAACAGCTCCCCAGGGAAGAGGTCACAGCACTAAACCAGACAGGGTTCAAGAAGCATTTGGACAGCACTCTCAGGCACATGGTGGGATTCTAGGGGTGTCTGGTGCAGGGCCAGGAGTTGGACTCAATGATCCTGATGGGTCTCTTCCAACACATCATACTCTATGATTCTGTAATTCTATGGAGCTGTGATGCTATGGACTTTAATGACAGCAAGAGCAGACGCCAGCAGTGTTGAAAAATAACTGTCATGCCCTAAACATTAAACACTGTATTTTAATCATCAAGACAGATTGAAGGAGTTAATCTGTGTTTTCAATGATCAGTTTTCAAAGAAACATTAAAAACTCTGGGACTCCTATTTATTCTCTGTGGCAGGAACATGTTTATCGATGGCAGAAGAGAACAGAAGGAAATCAAACTACATAGTAATGCTGTGTAGTGCTGGGGTAGGCATCACCTCACCCTCTGTCCTACTGAGATACTTTTGGAAACACAGAAAGTACAGGGCCACTTTTGTAATAGGACCTAGGTCCCTCAGACGGAATGAAATTCATGATCTTGAGCCCCAATGCTTTCCACTGCCAACCCTCCTCAACATGGCACACGTGCCTCAGTTTTGGGACTGATGGGAGAACCTAACAGTGTGTCTCAGACTGTCCTTTATATTATGAAGTTAATATTCCATTTTCTTCTATTCTTGCTTCTGTTTTCACCTCCCCATGTAGAGCTTTGTTACAACATACTTTCCTTTTGTTTACTGCCTAACTAATGGCTCATTATAAAGCAAGAAGAGAAGGGTGTGTAAATACCAGGAGTGTCCTGTCATTAAAAAAATGAGATTGTATTGGATTTCACTTTCAAGACCAGAGATGGTAAACCACTACTACTAAGTGATGGGGCCATGACATTTTCTACTTGAAGGACAAGATGGAAAAGATTTAGGTCCTCAGTTTTTGCTGTTGTCTCTGACTCCTGGTTAAGGTCATGTCATTATAATGATGCTATGATGACATATATTCTTTTTTGTCTGGCAGAGGATTATGGCTTCAAAAATTTACTTCAAAGGTGATGTGGATGTCCTGAGTGCTCTATAATCTTGAAACAAACCCTGTTGCCTTGCTTGAGCTGTCACTACAGTATTTGACATGAAACAGAAAAGAAAAAGAAAAGTGTGTATTTTGGAGGAGGTGAAGGGATTTGAATCGGTTTAGAAGGATAACGTTTCTTTAACAGGGTAATGCATAGGAGACTTTCCCACCAAGTACAAAAGGATCCACATCAGCCACCTCTAGGACAAATCTAAAAAGTACTGCAATGATTTAGACAGTCATTAAATATGACCTTTGTTCCTGGCAGCAGCACAAGGAAAGCAAGAAACAATTAAGCAAGTGACTGTTGAAAGCACTACTGACTGATTTCAACACTGAGTTTGTTTTCTGCTGTGAGATGTTTTTGCCTCTTGTAGTTTCATTTTCCCGTGTTGGAAGAAAGATGTCATTTTAGTATCTACAAATCTAGTTATGTTGATTAGCAGTATACATTTAGAATTGGCATCAGTTATTTTCATGCATAGTGCAGCATCCAGCATTACTGTTTACATTTTTATGTTTCTAAGTTATGAATTTTTTAGTAATTCTTTGGAATCTGCCAAGTAAGGTATAGTGTATTGCTGTGTTCTGGGAAGAAAAAAAAAAAAAAAGCAGTACTGGGCCAAATGCTCCTTCAAGGCATAAGAAATTATTATGAACAGTCTTTTGGTCCTTTGCCCTTTCATCTCACTGAGCTGAACCAAAATAGTCTAACTGCTCAAAGAATGGCATTGCACATCTGCCCCAACCACTGACAGGTGCTAAGAAGGAGGCTTTCCAAAATGCCTAAGTATTTAGCTACCAAGCTCCTCTTGATTCTCATGAAACTAGGCACCTCAGCATTTGGGAATATCCCACTAGGGCCCAGATTCTTTAACATTTCTAAGAATTTGCTGGAAGATTCAGAATCTTGTAACATAAGAACCCAAATTCAATTTATTTTTAGACATCTACTGAAAAGTTGTCTGCTTTTCTCTTACACTAAAATCTTGCAGTAGGATGCAGTACAGAAAAACCAGCCTAAGGTATTCTATGATTGGTTTTATGAGACTACACATGGGAAACCTCTTTTAAGCAAGTATATAACAGGCTAGTTTACCTTAAATATTTTATTTCTCAATTCAGTTTTTTGTGAATGAGATAAAATATTTTTTGTCATTATAAGAATTATAAATTTGAATAGGTTTTGAGTCTTCAGATCTGTTTCAGCAGGTCTTAACTGGGATATTATCCTTGGAGGATGATAGCATTATCTGCCCTGATGAAAGGAGGGAAAACAAAACTTTACAGTCATGAGAAACTCCAGGAATTCAAGTACTGAAGTAACAACATTTTTTCTGTGCAAATAGTAAAAACTGGACAGCAAGGGGTAGGTTCCACTACAAAATCAACCAAATAAGGATAGAGGTGTTCTGAATATGATCACTTCTATTTCATCATTTTCATTGTTTACATACCACAAGAATTGCCATCAACTAATTAACATGCACCATTTCTCATTAAAATATCTCACAAATTTGTTAGAAAAGTCAAACTTACGCCTGAGTGGTGGGAGAACAGGGTGAGGAGAGGATGCATCTGGTGGATAAGAGCAACATATAACCCTCTGTTATGAGACACTATGCTTTATAAGCACAGGTTAAAAGAATGGAATTATCTTGTCAGCAAGGAGAAGAATTAGAGGGGGGATGTGATGCCTCTTGAAATGTGTAAGTGGTTGGAGAAGTAGAATGAAGTACTATTTACCAGAATATTCCCTGTGGAAAGGATGAGACCTACAGGGCTTCAAATGCAACAAGGAAAACTTAGGTTACATGTTAGAAGAAAAATAGTTTAACTGTAAAGGCTGGTTGGAGACAGGATGAGGAGGCCTGGAGGGGCCTTACACTTACCACCAGAAAGTGGCCTTAATAACATCTGCTGGATGTGGAAAAGGTCTGGCTGGCTCTGCCCCAAGGCAAAAGGATGAACTAGATGAGCTCTTGGACTCCTTTCCAGCCCTCATTGCTGTGATTCTGATTCATCCTATTGGAAAGTTTTTCTATAGTTGCATTGTCCAGCAGCCGTAATCCTCCTATCAAAACCACATTATTTGTGGGACACATGAGCACGTGGGAATAGCAGTTTTCTGAGGAGTGGAACACTGCACCCATCATTTTATTATCATTTGTTTCTTAGTTATGAAACAGTGGTGTGGTCTAGCTCAAGAAATCTGGGAGAAATCTCAAGAACCCTGTTATTAGGAACCACCTGTTTTATTTCAATGTTTCAAAGGCTAGAGGCTAGATGCCCAGCAGTAGTTTCATTTCTGTAGCCTAAACAGTCACTGAGAGGCTTTCTTATGCCAAAAAAAAAAAAAAAAAAAAAAAAAAAGTAGAGAAGGCATATTACATTAAGAGAGCTATTTTTTTACAAATCTTTAAATAATGTATGAACTTCATTCTATTATTTCATCATGTGTACCCTTAAATAACATGCTGTTATGCTAGTCACATCAAGAAATTAAACCGATTGGAAACAAATTAAGTACCAAATATAGTTTAATTGTCCATGTAAGTAAAATACAAATGGTAAGCAAATAACTTTCATAGTAATAAAAAGGTCTAATACTGACATTGCATCATAATGAAGCTAATTTTTAGCACAGATGATGATTTGCTTCAAGAAGAAGCAGTTAAAATTTGACAGTAAGTACAGCTTTCAAGCCACGCAGAGGAGATAGGAGGATGAAATTATATTCTCAGATACCTGTGTTGTTGTAAAAAATAGTTCCTTATGTGTATGTGCAAGGGAATGTTTCCCCTGCACTAAACCATGAATATAGACTAGTGGCATGCCAAAGGGAATGCCTGCATATGAACATACTGATCTGGTGCTTTCTTTGGTCTCTCAGATACAGGAAAACAAGAACCTCAGATCTGGGCCTAGGAAGAGCTGCTCCACATGATGCTGATCCCTGAACTCCAAGAACAAGATACTTTATCTGAACTCTCATCTTCATGTATTTTCCTTGAAGTACTCTGCCACTCTTAATGGGACTTCAATTTCTTATGCCTCCACCTCCATGGATGTATGCCAGTTTAAATAGCAAAACTGCTGCGTGCATTTCCATATAATTGAAAATAAAATCTCTCATCTTCCTTCCTACAGAGAACTTTAAATGCCACACCCCAGCCTGTAATTTATTGACAGAAAGAAAGGCTACTACCACAGTTTATCAGCCTTCCCCCTGCTCCCAGAGGAGGCTGAGGATGCAATGCAGCCACCAGAGCAGCCCCGTGCTGTCACTGCATGCAATCCTTGCAGAGAACAGGCACTAAGGTGGTGCTCAGGCATCAATGCACAAAGAGCCCTTCTCAGTGCTCCCAAAAACTGGCCAGCCCCATATTCTCCTGCCTGCAGATATCTTCCTGAGTTGTCCTTTCCAAGAGGTCTGGCCCTCTGCTTCCATTCTGTCTCTTGTAATGAACTGTATTTGGATAATGGCTGCCCCTCCCTCATCCTACCTACCCAGGCAGCTGGAGTCATTATATCCTGTCTTCCTGCATTATATCCTGTCTTCCTGCATTTTTTAATTTCTACACCTCATCAATGCTTGTTTTTTGTAAGTGGTTGGTCTTTGCAGATTGGACTTCCCTCAGCATGTTGAAAGAGCTTGCCAGCGCTTGAGGAAGAGACCAGCTTGGAACATAAAATCATCTGATAAAATGCATTATGAAGTCCATTAAATTCTTGTCACGGGTTGTCCTTTATCATTAACAAAAAAGTTACAGCATCTCGTGTTTATCATCGCACCCTTCTCTTGAAAGTCATGTCTGGAAGCATTTAATGTCTTTATATCTCATCTCTCATTTTTTAAAAACCTTATTCACTAGCTCCTCATTTCTGTTATGTGCTGTAGCACAAGAAAAAGTCCCCAACTCAATTTCCCAAAGAAAGAGTGTAAGAATCAAAGTTAGATGTCAAGGTGCATTCACTAATATCTGTTTACGGGAGTAAGCAGGGTTTATTCATCTACTAACCAGTATTTTTTGATTCTTGTTAATGACAGTCCATTAGGTTCAGTTGCTCAGCAAAAGCTAAAATCAGAACCAAAATCTAGCAAAGACCATTTCTATTACTCTACAGTGTGTGAGTTTAATGTCCTGTACTTTGAAACAACTCTCTTTTAATTTCTGTAGAATTTTCATAGTGTAGAACATTACATTCACTGGGTAGATCAGTCATTATGTTCTCCTAGTTTGAAGAATCATCCATTTCTCAGAAAAAGACCCACCAAATCAAAGCTATAATAATGAATAAGGAAGGATAATTCAAGCTATGCTTTTTGTTTCTTACTGCTCTGGCATCCTTCCTTCTACACTTTTCTGTTCAGCTTAACTGATTTGACTTCCTGAGCCAATTCTTTAGACAAACTAGTGCTCTAATTTTAGGTTTATCAGATGGCTCACAAGGCATTTTCTTTGTGTGATTCTCAGTGTCCGTTTTCATACAGTCATTACTATGTTGGGGGTGAGAAGAAGAAAGATCATTTAGACTCTATTTCTAATTCATCCTGTGTATATTTGCAGGGAATTTAGTTCCAAGAAAGCTCTAAATAATAAAATGCATGGCCCCACAACATGCTGCAAAGTGCTCATTATCTGAATACACTCTGACTGCTTTTGCAAACAGATGCTCCAAATACTGTTCTTAATTAAATATCAGGGGTTACATTCAAATGTTGGTCCATGCCAGCAGAAGATAGCACAAATCCTGGCACTGGGCCCCAATCCAACAAAAGCTTGGTTGTGAATGCCTGAAACATTGCAGGCTTCCCTCTCTTGTGGGCAGACTTGCCAGACATCGAGATATAATGCAAAGAGTCTGGATTTTGGGGTGTTTCTCAGGTGTCAGGGTGGGAGTGCAGTCCAGATGGCTGCTTGACAGCAGACTTGTGTATGGATTGGGCATGATGCTCTCCAGTCAGGCTGCAGAGAGCAGCTTCCTCATATCATCAACAACCACCACTACAAACTCCTTGAATCTTTGAGGAGATACAGGAGTAAAAATCAAGTCAGGAGCTGAAGGAAGAACTATGAGCTGAGCTTTCACTTAATTCCTCTTTTTTTCTTACCACCTTATGGGATTTTTTTCTGCTTCGTAATGGCTGTGCAAAAGTTTTTACACAGTGATGGAGATGGTAGAAGATTTATTTTCAGACTGTGGAGTGACTCATAATACTCAGGGTTTTGGTGTTTTGTTTTGACAAGGAGAAGAGATAAAACACTTGAAAGAGAGGCAAAGAAATAGAAAATGCAGGTAGCAAAGGGATCTTATCTTTGAGCTGATATCTTTTGAGCCACATCAACATTGCACAGTGTAACCTGTCTAAAGAAGATGAACTAATCTTGGAGAGCACCAAGGTTGCACAGCCTTCCTGATCTGGTACTAGAGATTTCAAATATTTCCAAAGACAGTATTTCAGATTGTCCAAGATCTAGCATTTACCTACAGAGAAAGGCTGAAGCAAAGCAAAAACATAGCACAGTCAGATCAGCCATTGCATGATATATAATAATCCCACTGAAGCAAAGTTTTGGTGGTTTTGTTTTGGTTTTTTTTTAGGATCCTTTCTTCTTATGGGTTCACAGCTCTTTTGGAAAAAGATTTAATCTTGGACAGCAAGGCTAAATATTTTCCTTAAGAGGCACACAAAAAATGAAGAGAACAGAAAAGGAGCAGGGAGCATAAATTAAAATGGACAAAGAGGCAGAAACATGTTGGGTTGCCAGCTGGGTTCCTTTTTTGTCCCCTTCTCTAATAACTGGTTATTTCTTTGTCTTAACAGGGTACCCTGGGCTCAAGGTCACAGAGGAGCTCATAGAGTTCAAAAGCTTTCCCGGCTGCCTGTTCTTCCAGCCTCTGTGTCAGGCTATCAGCCTCCTCAAAGGCCTGTTAGCTACTTTCCAACACAGAAATTTTAGTCAATTGCTCAATATCCAATGGTTTGTGGTTTTTTAATTTAAAAGCCGTGGTGTTACCACCATGCCTTAATGTATGAAGTAAGGTTTTATTTATTTTTAACTCTCCTGTCGTTTATGCACAAATTTGCAGAGCAAACTGATTCAAACTTTTCTATGCTTTATAGGCCTATATACCCTCACCCACAACTGAGGCATCTCAGTCTACCATCTGTCTTTCCTCAGTACACACAGACATAATTTTTAGGGCAAGAAGACCTGGGTGGTGGTCTTCTTCCTTCACCACTGTTACAGGAAAACTGCCAGAAGAAGCCAGCCTAAGACTCCAGCTGATGATAAAAACCAAAGCTTTATGGATCCTTGGAAAGTGTTTTACTTTTGTATCACTCTCTCTTTGCTCTGCGCTGCCTCTGTAATGATTGCTTTACCTCTTTATCACTCATTCGTTGATGTGTTCTTTTCCTTTTTTTTTTTAACCTTTCATATTTAGTCATCCTCATCTCACAATTTTCTTCCTGTTTATCTGATTTCCTTCTAATTCTACCCTTCAGAAAAGATGGGAAGAACACCTGTGGAGCAAACATCCTAATTTTTGCCATCATTCCAGTGAACCTCACTGCTTATGCTTTATGCTTCTTTCCTCACCCCATTTATATCTGATCTACCTCTACTTCAAGCTGTGCAGACACTGCCTACAACTTTTTGTTGGATGCCTCATTCATATTTTGTTCCTAGATTGAAATAACTTGCTAATGTTTGACATTGATGCATAGAGGCAAATTAAGCAAATTAAGGGCCAGCACTGTAGGACTTCATGACATTAAAGAAAAAACACTTGTATTCTAATCCCAGTTTTACTTTATTAGATCCTTGGTTTCAGGCACTGGAAAAAATCTTCAGGGACTGCATCTTATCAGTCTGTTTGCTTCCATGCTTAAGCGAGGTTTAAGGTTTATGACCCTCATGAAAAACATGCCCCTTTTTGGTGGAGAATTGGATGCTTAGCACAGCAGCAGCAATAAAACTCAGCAAAACTCAAATGCACACTCAGGTATTCCTGTAAAACTCATATCTCTCTTGTCTCCTTGAATGGGAATTGTCACAAAAAACTTACAGGTGGTTGTCTGCCTTTTCCTCAATAGATCTGTCATGGATAAATCCCTGAAGACAGTGAAAGGCACAGTGCTTTCCCTTGCATCTCCACTGGCATTTTTAAGCATTGTCTCAGGCTTTTTACCAAGCCCATCTGTTCTGCTTTATGCCACTTCTCTGCAATATAGGAGAACTAGAGGGCTTCTTTGGGGAGGAAGAGCAGAGTACAGTTATCCTCTTACTGTATCCTCTCAATATCTTCCTCTGGGAGCAGTTGACTGCATGGCAATCTAGTGGGGTTTCAGGCTGCGTGTGTATCCAGCAGCCTTCAGGGCTAACACACTGTGCATTAATAACCCCTGATCAGCAAACCCTAACTGTGAGCCAGGAATGGAAGTGACCCATACTTGGAAGGGTTTGGGCAGCAAAGATACAAACACATGTAGACCTGGCAGATGCTATGGAGGTGAGAGCTCCAGGAGAGGCTGGGGGCAGTGCTGTCAGTGCATGGTACTGCTGCAGGTAAGCTTGGACCCCCAGAATCTCAGACCTCAGGCCTCTGAGGTCTGAGATCAGGCAGCAGTCAGTGTCTTGTATATCCTCATCAGGGTGCAAATGCTGAGGAAAGCAATATGAACAGGGGGGGAAAAAGCACGGAGATTCCAACATGTGATTATGCAAAATGCAAGGTGTGGCTGGATGTATGTGCTTTCTCATTAAGATGACTTTCACATGATTACAAGCCAACAAGAGATAAATCTGTTGTCATGCAATCAATTTGTCATGTTTTCCTGTTTCGGTTTTGTGCATGTGTCTACCTGCAGGAAAATCAAGTGAGGAAAAGGCAGCATATAAAACATTGTTTATAAAAACTGACTGTATGCCCTCTAACAAAATTCCCCTTTAACATTAGGAAGAAAAAAAAAAAAAAAAAAAAAGGAGCATTTAGTGTTTGCATGCAGCTTATTTCCACCACAGCCAGATAAGAAATCACACTCCTGCTAAGCATTACAAGACTATTCCAGTCACAAAACTCCTTTACATGTCCAGCTTCATGGTGTCTTCTCAGGAATAAACTGCTTTCCCAGCAGGTCAATAAAGAGTTTTCAATGTGCCAGAATCATGAGTCCCCTCAGTGAAAAAGCAAAACAAAGATATTCAGTGCAAGCTGCTTTGAAGGGTCAACAATATAATGGTGAGTTTTAAAGCTGTGAGGGGTTGTTGTACTCACCTCTACAAAGATAAAGCTATTGCTTTGTATGTCAGTTACTTCTGACTGTACTTTTCTCTTTCCCCACAATTGGTGTGCATGTCTGGCAGAGTGCAATGAATTGCCTTTTTGAGTATGAAGAAAGAAATTAACTTTTTTTTTTTTCTTTCTATGCAGAAGTGAACGAAAATGTTTATTTTATCAATTTGGAGTTACAAGAACAAACAACATAACTGGCAGAAAGTTTTTAAAGAATTGTGATTTTTTGTGCTTCAAAGAGGTAAAGCAATCACAGAATCTGAGCATAGAGGAAGCAATCTAGGAACTTTGGAAGGACTGAGCTCTTTTGATTCAACCTTGCAGCGCCTGTCCAGAAATATTGAATCCCTGCTAAACAGACTCCTGTTTATCTGCAAAAATACATGATGCAAGTGAGGGTGACAGTACTGAGACAGTATTGCAGTGTTAAGCAGTATTTTCTCTAAGTCTTTTTGTATTAGAAAAGTAAGATGTGATTCATTTAGTGTGCCTCTTTCCCCAACTATATGGTGCCATTCAGTTGATTTTTTACAGTATAACGTACAGAAGACCAAATCTCAGTGAGGTAGTTTCAGGAATTTATTACTTATGGCAACATCCATGGTATATTGTAGCAATTAGCAGTGTGCAAGAATAGAATCTCTCTCCTTCAGAGCATCGTGGTCATGACAATGCATCAACTATATGGGGATGTTACACACTTTTATAGCCACAATTAAAAGGATTGAGTGAATTTGCTGAATATATTCTCCACGTGGGGCATGCTTAATAGTAATCATTGTATAATGAATGGAGCATGCAAGTTATCTTGTGCGACCTGATTAGTCAGAAATAATGTTTCCACTCTTTGGAATGAGATTGTTATCAGTTTCAATAAAAGCAAGCAAGACTATACTTGATGTGAACTGTGTGCTTCTAGCATCATCAAATCTGTAGATCAAACATTTGAGACAAACTGTGAGGAGCTGAAATGGAGGTAAAGCAGACAGCTTCACAACATGATGGCAACAGCAATGAAGATATGAGATAACTCATTTTGGGAGAGCCACTAGCAAAATTGCTTTTCCAATTGCTTCAAGAAGCAAGAAGTCTTGATTTTATCTGTAGCCTAAAGGAGGCCAGTTTCAGCCTGATTACTTTGTCCTCTGTCTAAACAGAACTCTCTAAGGTATACAACAAGTCCTTCTACCAGGAATTTGTTAGACTCAAATATGCTTGACTTTCTGACTCTTCACCACACATAGGTGCTGCCTTGCCAACCTCTGATCTCAGTTTAGGCTTTGCTTGGAGTCATCCATACAGGGCAGTTGGCAGAAGCTGGAACCTACCTCCTGCTGAGGATGTGGTGGGCTCCCTCCCCATCTCTCTCCCCGCACCTTGAGGCCCCACACTTCTCCTCCCACCTGGACCCTGTTTCCTCCCATTCCCCTATTCTATAATTCCAGAGAAATGCTTATTTCTGGGAAAGGGCATGTACTTCAAGGGCTGTTCCTTCCTCTTGTTAGGGGAGCCAGGTGACAGCAACCACAGCAAAGCACTTGTTCTGACTCCTCACATCTGCCTCTTTGGGTTTTTGTTTGAGTACCTTCTGCTGAGCTTCTAAGGAAATACCTCATAATGAACTTGGTTCCTTCAAGGACTAAATATCTTTCCCAACGCTGGTATGCATTATTTTGATGCTGTGTCTCTGATTCTTGAGTACAAATGCAGAGGTCTCTGGGTCCGGGAACTGGCTGCCTTATCCCTTTCCTTCTTTCTCAGTCACTCCTGATCCATGGTGTTCACGTACCTTCTCATCTCAAAGGCTTTATCTAACATTAGTTATTTCTTAGTTTCACAATTTTTCATCCAGTACTGATGGTTTTTTATCCAGTCTGTTCTGCTGTCAGCTCCACATGTTTTTGGGACTGTCTCCAACCACAGTAGTCCAAGCACAGATATCTAAGATACTGGGTGTTGCCTATATCACTATAACCAAGACCTTCCTTGTCCTTGATGTAAGGCTGTTCTTTAAACACATCAGTGAGTGCTTTCAGGCCACTTTTCTTTGCTGCCATGTTATTCCTTGGTGTCTCCACTCTTAGAAATCCCTGCCATGACCTCTGTTGCTCTATCTGCAGGCTAGACAGACAACATCACAGCTTCTCTACTGTGTTTCCTCCTGCTGCTTCTGTAACACCACTTATGTCTGCACATATTTTTCTTTGGGAAGGCCAGCTGCAATACCACTATCTAGAGCTCTTCCTTGCAAGCAGCAGTGTATTATTCAAGTGCAATGGCCTCTGATATTTCAGTGTTTTGGGAAATCAACAGTTGAACAGTTTCAAGAAAGCAAATCAAGTTCTACTATCACAAGTTAATTTTATGGAGGATCCCTTTTCTGCAGATTGCCACATCTCTCACGCTGTCAGGATAGTGAGTCCTAAGATGTAACATTGTCTATCTGCTTTTCCCACCCTTGTTAATCTTTATCTTTTACCTCCTAAGTGATCCTTCCTGACTGGCTTTCAAGTATTGCCTTACAATTTTTGGCAGCTGGCAGCTAGCAGGTGTTCATACACCACTGCTTTCCTGAGCCCAAGTCCCACATTCACCTACTTTTTACTTTTACCAACTCCTGATCATTTGCTGCTTGAAGGTGACATCAGAGTGAGATGTCACCTTTCAAGGATTCAGGTCTCTAGTGCAGTCCCTTCTGGTCCTCCTCTCAGTGTTAATAAACTGCTAAAGAGTCCCCTTTAAAGATACAACTGAATTAAAAACATAAAGATTCAATTCTCTATCCCATGACAACAGGACACTAACATTTGTTCACTAAATACACAGGAAACTGAATAAATGCAGAAAACAGCCATCAAGAGGTAGTCTTTGAAAAGGCACCCTCGATCAGTCAGGAAATCCCTCTGCAGCACACTGCTGGTGCCTATGCAAGTATTTCAGGGAAGCATTTTTGTATGGTTTGCATTACTGCCAAAAGTCAGAAAGTAGACGCTGAGCCAGCTGGATCTCTGCCTGATCACCTTACAGTATTTTAATTTTCTGTGTTCTAAGGCTGTATTTACAAGCATTAAATACTTCCAGGAAGTTCTTGGATGTGCTAAGACAGCAAAGATGAAATTTCAAAGGTGTCTCTAATTTAAAAGTCTGAACGACAGAGCTGTTGATTACGCATCAATAGCAACAAAAGGGAAAGGACCAGAGAAGATTTTAAAAGAAAAAACGTGTTAATTTTTGGTCATTGTAAGGTGGAAGGTCATGTGGAGTCATTCACTAGAAGAAGTTTCTCTGGTTTTCACTTGCTACTTTCTGATCTTGAGATCTGAAAATTTTGAGAGTTGCTGCTAGTTAAAAGCCTGAGCTGATACCAAAATAAACCCCAGGAATTACACTGGGAATTTACAGACTTTGCAACTGCCTCTTGTTTGTTTATATTTCTGAGACAAATTCAGGGAGAAGTATTAGAAACCTGTTTACTGAACAAGCAAAGCTGTGGAGTTGAGCACATCCTGAGTGCAAAGGAACACTTTGTTCATTGTTAACTGACTGAGGCCCAACAGTGCTGAGACATCCTTTTGTTGGGAGGATCTGAAGAGGCAGCTTTTAGGTGCCCAACAGCCCGGCTTGCACAGTTTTGCCAGCTTAATTAACACATTTCTTCCTCTGGGGAGGAGGGAGCTTCTGAACTGATGGAAAGAGCCCCACACTGTTTGTAAAGTCACCCAAGTGCCACCAGCCCAGAGACTTTACCAGAGGGCTGGCTAGAAGCACAAGGCTGCAGCTTTCCCTTTTTTCCCAGTGAGTACCTTGGAGTGGAAAGCAAATCTGTTTCCTGACAAAGAATGACTCACAGAGGCTGCTTGGCTTCCCTTGCTAGGTCGGTGATAGGGCATTTGGCTGTGTCTTCCAGGGTACCTTTTGTATACAAAATACCTGATATGCATCTGTGACGTGGCTTTGCTCTTGCACAGATGTGTGTGAGAGCAAACACAGCAGGCCCAGGTGACTCATGGGGTGTTGCTAGAGCTAACTAAAAGAAGCAAGCTGGACAGATATGTTCAGGTCTCAAGTTCATGTCTAAGTGTGACTGAGCCTCAGCAGCTAAGGAGGGAAACTGGACTTGACAATCCCAAACCTTGACCAGAGCAGTGGTATGTGCCTGAGCTGTGCCTGAGCTCCTAGCAGAGGGCAGAGCAGCAGAGCTGGCTGGCCAGAGAGCTTGGTTAGCCCCCTCTGCCCTCCTGGTGCATGTCAGCTCTCCTGCCAAGAGCCCCACAGTGCTGGGAACGGAGCAAGCAACAGGTCTGGGGCTGCCCCACAAACTGGAGAAAGAACTGCTGATGCTGCTTTCCTCATGCTGGTACATGGCTCTTCTATCAACTGTGGTTCTCAAATGAAAGTAATTTTAAGGAATTTGGGTCAGTTTGTTTTTCTGCACAGAGGATGCAAGTGTTCAGCGCTTTACCTAGGGGTAATACAAACAATCCCTGCATCCCTCTGTGAGACAACTTGTTTTGAACAAACTTGCTTTATCACTTTGATGTGCTTGAGGCTGTTGTTTTGCTTCTAATTGTTCTTATTTCAGCAGCACCTCAAAGACCCTACCAAAGGCAGGGCATCATCTTCCTAGCAATACAGAACGTAAAACAGTGCCCTCCCCAAACAGGTGGTGATCTCAGTATGTCTTGGAGGCTAAAGGGAGGATGCAATGGAGCAAAGGTGTGATGCAGAAAGGCTCTTCCTCACAGGCATGGTCAAGTGGAGACTGGAGGTCGGGTTTCCTGGTGCTGTGGCATGCACCCACTTTTCCAGTCACCCCAATCATCACACCTGCATGTTTGGATTAAAGTGGAATTTGTCCTCTTGCCCATGGCAAACTGTGTGTCTGGGCAGGCTGCCTGAGTACTTCTCTCCTAAACACATCACATCAGCCCTTCTCACCATCAGCATATCGCCTCACAAACATTCATATAAGATCTAGTCCAGCACAACCATCAAAGAGAAGGAGCAACTTAAAGCAGGTCTGACTCCATAACTCTCCCCAGATAAACAAGCCCCAATTTATGACCCTGACAAATCCCAGGCTTTAGTGAATGAAACTAAAAAGATGACAGCTATATGTTCAGAAGAATTTGGGATAACTCTGCAGTGAAAATCTCCTACAAAAAAAAAAAGTGGGAGAAAAGAGGAAATGTGTGGTACAGACAACAGCTATCACTAGCAACATCTGTCATCTTGTGCAAAATTTCAGCCTCAAAGGGGAAAAGTGACAGACACTCAGAAAATACTCCTTATATTGTGATTTTTAAAGGAAGTGCTCAAAACACAGCAGTGAGGTAGAGCACAATCAATTACCAAAGGTTACATTAGGAAATTAAATACTTTAAAATGAGGAACCACCATGAGAACCAGCAATTGCATCTCAATCAGGATGATGTTATTTATCTATCACCAGAAGCACACATGGTTTTTACGAGACAAAAGAAAAAATAGAACCCCATCAGCATGAGTTTGCTAATCATAATTAGGTAAAATCAGATTGGAAGATGCTTTGTCAATTATTTTTGTTTTGCTGTGTTATATTTTTTTTTGGAAAGGGCCAATTTACTAAAAGGGAAAGATTTTGCCGAGAGATTTACATAAATTTCCTATGCAACTTTGCTGAAAGAAAGCATTCAGACAAAGAAATGCTTTACACATTTCAAAATTAAAACATTTCCATGTGAAATTAACCTAAGTTTTGTGATGATTTCTCCTACTGCAAACTGTAAGGATCTTTGTTTTTTCACTCTGCTTTGTTGCACAACACGTTCTATAAACTGCCCATTGACAGAATTTTTTTGACTGTGTGGTGCAATAAGTACGAAACTATATCAAGAATGGGGGTCAGGATAGTGCTGGGCATCAAAGACCCATTGAAAGTATCACACAGGCTTAGAAACACAGACAGGTTACAGACTGCATGGGCTGAGAGCAGTCCAAGCAGAGCAGTAGTGAAAGAAACATCATAGAATTTCTCCTGGAAAGAGGCCAAAGGAGCCTCAAGGGCAGGTGAATTGACAGGGCTTAGGGGGAGAGGGGCAGCAGGGGAGCACAGTATGATACAGAGCTATTGCTAAGGAAATGGCTGATCCAGGAAAGGATGTGCTATAAGGAAATGTCAGCATGAATATTTCATATGTTGACCCTTTTTGTAGTTTTAACATTTTAAAAGACAATGACTGTAATTGACGTTAGACTCCGGGAAAAGAATGCAATTCCTTTCCCAGGAGATTGATGTATATTACCCCAAAAATGCAGCTCCAGGCTATGTTCTGCAAGGTGACATGCACTGCTACATGTATTCACTGAAGGAGCATCATAATTATCTCCCTGAACCTTAATTTCCCGTGGAATATCACCCCTGTGCTTTTTCTTTCTAGCTAATGTTGCAGTTTCATATATAAGGGCTCTTGTGGAACAGAAACATATAATAAGACTCAGTAGATGCAGGTTGAAACCAGACAAGTTCAGACTACAAATTAGCTGAGGCATTTTTGCTTATCAAGGTAAGTAAACATTAATGAGGGCTGTAGTGGATTTTCCACAACTGGAAAGCTTAACATTATAATTGGTTGTTTTTCTAGCCCCAAACAGTGCTAATGATTTTTGCACAGGAATTAAGAGAGGAGCATTCTTTGGTCTGTGTTACAGACTAGCGCCTTCTGGCCTTAGCTGTTGATTACTCAAAAGCAAACTTTCATGCCCTCAATAAGAAGAAATTTGTGGACTGAAAGCTAACTACAGATACCTCAGGTTCTAGCAAAACCCTTTTATTGTGAAAGCTATATCCCTGGCTCTAATCTGTATAAAACAGCATCTTGTGTATGGTATATGCATTGGAGCCCTTTAAATGATTTACCCTCTGGTAGCTGCTGCAGCATCTAATGGACACATCTAGTGTGGGAGTGAAAACAGTACATGATATGAAAAGGTTTTATGCTCTGATCGTAGCATTGCCTAGCATGGCTTCTTTTCCATGTTTTGACATCACAGTCCCTGCTGTCCTTATGCATGAAATCTTTCAAGCAGAGCTCCCATCTGCCTGCTCCCCAGGCTCCACAGAGGTGCCAGGACCTTGCGTTTCTGGAGTGCAGGACTGAAGCTCTTGCTGCTCTCTGGGCTATCTGAGCTGTCTCACTGTTGGAGAAACCTTTCAGTGAGGAACTGTTTCCAAGACTGTCCTTCTGCTCCGTAGCAACAGGGTTTCACTACCAGACATATTCCTCGTGCCACCCGAATAGCACACAAGGAGTGCAGACAGGAACTAGCTGGCTGATTGACCCCATGGACACACAGCCACCACAGGAGCCAAAGAACCTTCATCAATCACCCCATTTGTCCAAGCAATCCAAGTCATGTAATTCCTGAGCCAAAGGCTTGGAAACTGAGCTCTGCATGCACTGAGAACACAGACCTCTCTTTGAAGGGCTGGGCAAAGAGCACCTTGTAGATGACCTTGGAGAGGGGGGTTTGCCAGGCAATCTGTGCCACGAAGATGTGCCTTATTGACCATGAGTGAGGTTATGTGCTCTCCTGACCCACAGAGTCACCCTGGGAGCTGTGAGTGCAGAACAGGAACACAGCACTAAGGCATCTGGAGCCTACTTCTGGTGCTGAAAGTTAGGTACCTACTGAAGTGCTTTGCTGATCAAAGCCTTTGCATAAGAGACTTTTTCATCAAGCAGTACAATGCCATTGTCTCGTGGCACTTCACATCAACAACCCCTACAGTCAGTTTCTCTCTGGGAGATGTAATAAGAAAGTCAATATGTATCAAGCAGAAGATGGAAGAATAAACCCCAAAGTTGGCCTTTACTTCACTTTAGTTTCATCAAAACATCTTTGTTGTCATCAAAGGGAACTTGTTTGTTCCAAGTAAATTTAAACATTAATATAGGCTAAAACACAGGATAAACCAAAACAAGGAAAACATTTTACTAGTCTATGAACTAGATAGAACAAGCTGCCAGCTGGGAATAATGCTAAATGGTCCCTTTAAGCTACTCTGTGGAATGTCAGTTTGATCAATTTAGTCCAAGCCACATTAGTATCATAAAAGCTGAGAACAGTGTCTTCAAAGGATTTCCTTTGAGGGATATTCTTCTCAGAGCACAGTATCACAGAAACAATTAAGGATGATAACATTTTTTGCATACACCAAGCAACTGATGAATCAACGCTGATCAAGACATACTTTCATAATTATTTTTTTAAACTGCACTTCCAAGTTCACAGTCACCAAGCTGACAGAAGTAGTAATGACTAGTGAAAATTATTGTACCATGACCCTGTGAACTATTTTTGACAAGCAAATATTTTACAGGAAGTTGATAGGGGGACAAAATGGTGTTCTCATTGATAGTCTGTGCACTTACTCAGGTGGAAGACAAGGTGGGTATGTTATGAGTCTTTCCAGCATTGTTGGCACATTCTTACTCTTCCCTCTCAGATTAATGGGCATTAAGGTTCCCAGGTCTCAGTGATAGTTGCAAGCTCATTACAGGTGCTGCTTTGCTTGTATATCATTGCTGTCCCACAAGCCTATAATTTATTGCTTAGAAAGGATTTCTGGATATTTTCCCAGATGTAAAATCACAGAGGGTTGTATTTAGTGCTCCAGCTGACAACAACCCTACCTGCATACATTCTCTCTCTCTCTCTCTCTCTCACACACACACATACTTGGCTTTGAACTCTGACATTTATTTTATGTCATAAATTCCTTCAATTAAGCAATACAGTGCATTACTATAATTGTTAGTCCCAGCCTGAATTGTCTTTTGGAATAGCTAAGTAGAATTCTAGTGGTGTTGTTGCAGTTCATATCATACATACAGTATGCTAATAGGCATTTAAGGAGGTTTTGGTGAAGCTCTTGCCACGATAATGCTCTTACTTCAAGGTTATTTATATAAAAAGGTGTCTAGTCTTTGTAAGGAAAAACTCATCATATCTCTGTGCTTCCTGTACCATAACATGATGCAATACCTTTCCTTCTGAAGTTATTATCTTGGCTTCTCTATATACATTTTCAGCCCATTATGAAAATTCAGGCAGGCCTTAAAACAAATTGAAAAGATTAATTCAAAGGTGCCCTTGAAAATTCAGGGCCATAAAATGGGAACAGAAAAAACCAGCATGATAAAAAGCAGTCCAGATCTGGACTCATTTGTTTAAGTCAGACTTCTCTGTCCTTTAGAACAGCAAGATGATCCGATGTTGACCAAAAACAGGAAAACCCATGGCATCACTCAGAAACGTGCACTTCAGAGAAGAGTGAAACTCCCATCCTTTTTCTAACTATGCAGTCCAGCTTTTCAGAGAGAATTTTTTCCCCTGTGAGATATCAGGGGACACAGAAGGATCTGGGAATGCCAACAAGCACCACTGGATCATCACAAGGTAGCACTTCCACCAATAACACTGCCTGTTAGTCAGTCCTAAATGGTTTCCTTAAAGTCATATGCCAACTCCCAGAGCATCCTCACAATTCATGGATGATGGCAGGGACAAGGAGTGTACCAATCTTTTTGCTTTTTCAACAGGGAACCAAGAAATCATTTTTCACAGAGTGAAGGTTTTTACAGCAGCAGAGTCCACATGTCTCCTGTCCCAACACATTGCTAAGAGAGCCTTAGAGCTCTGCAGGACTGCCTGTCTTCACTGTATTGATCCCTGCTGCAGCAAGCATAACAGGGAAACACTTTTAATTAAATAATCACCAACTCTCAAGTCTATCAGTTATTGCTGAATCACAGCTTTCTGACCACTAAAATAATGTTTTGTCAGATGTTTTTAGCAGTCTTTTCTACACAATCCAGCATTGTTTTGCATGGAAAGGGCAGTGGACTTTCTTGATTAGAGTGACTTATTACAGACATGGAGTATTCACACCCAGAGCAATAATTAACATACTTCCAAGATGGCATGGAAAGAGGGAGGTGGGGGTGCTGTGAGGCTTTCCATTGCTCTGGGATAAAAGCCGTTGTCACACTTTACAGTACCGTGCCATTTCCACAAATTTACCCGTAGCAAATCATTTGTTTCTGGGGTGATTCATAGCCACGGCTGTTTCCCATCTTCTTGGGGGCTTTCTGCAGCATGAGGCTTCTCGCAGTCTCAGCAAGACCCACGCTTGAAGAGAGCTGTCACCAGCATCCAGCCTGGGCTTCTTTCCTGGCAAGTGCGGGTGATAAGGAAGGCAGGCTGAACAATGGATGCTCCTCCACAAGCAGATTAGCCTGGCCCTGCAGAACATCATGTATCTTTTAAGGGATGCTGTCAGGAAGAAAGCGGCAGGTCAAATCCTTGGTGGGAGCAAATTAGCCCGGCTGCGTCAGCTGCACTGCGGTTGGTGGAGCAGTGCCAGCTGATAGGAGCTGAGGATGTGACCCTGTCTATCTAGGAAAAGCACTGTGTGTCTGGGGCTTGAACAATGCTGGAGAAGGGATTACTGGACTCCAAAGCAGCTTTTTGCTCACTTTTCACCACTTGTGCTGTTGCCCACACTGTCTGCTAGAGTGCTGACAGGGCTGGGCAGCTCTGGCTTCTGAGAACGCATTTCTGGCTTTCGTGGGATTGCAAAATAACTGCTGTAATGAGGCTTTCTCACTAAGATTAGAAAACACTGCAAAAGGTTCTCAAGCATACTGAATTTCTATTACATGGAAGGCTGCATCCCACCCCTTGTCTCTTCAGGTGAAGGGCACCAGATACTGAGGAATAGCAGCAGCAGCAGCAGCATTTGCTCTCTGTGCTACCTCAGCCCACTGGCACCCACCAGGAACCCTCAAAGGATGTGAATCTGCTGCAGCACTGCTGCAGGGGCTGCAGAGAGAGGAGGGGACAGACCCTCCCATCCCCCTGCAAGGTACAAACATGATGTTCTCTGCGGGAACATCAAGTGCATTTTGAGGACTGACAGAAATGTCATAGCGCATCACAAGTGCTTTCATCCCCTCACCAGAAATAAAACACATGTCAGGTCACAGAAGGCTGTTTTCATTCTTACCAACAGGGCCGGCTGTTGTCTGGCTGTGAAGGACCTCCCAGCCTCTCCAAAGGCATTTTTATGCCAAGGAAACAAGCATCAACCTAAATGATTATATGATTTTATGAAAATGTTTTCCTCTCTTTCCTTCTCAGTGGTTTGGTTATTTTTTGGTCACTCAAGCCTGAAATAAAAAGTCCAGCTCACTGGAGCCTGTTGGTCCAGATACAGCTTCATTTGCTGAGGTTTTGATATCACTCAACCTGGGATTTATCTAGCTTTCATGGATTGTGGCTAAACTTTTTGAACAGTTTGTCCTTCAGGATTTCCCAGATGTCTCAGCTGACACTTTTCTGGCATATATTTCAGGGGAAGAAAGATGTAAAGAAACCCTGTCACTCATCTAACTGGATTTCTTTTTTTCTTGCTACAGTGCTATAATAGTGTTGATAAATACTGAGAAAAATTGGCTTCAGCTCCACTTTTCTTTCTGTCTGCCAGGACATGTCCAGCTTCAGTTTTCTGGGTGATCTGCAAACTCTGTTGGCAGGTGGCCTGTATAGCATTGTCCACAGTTTTGGCCTGCTCTTTGCACACTCATTTTACATCCAGGATTTAGAGGGCTTCCCAGAAGTTATCTTTGATTCTCTGATGCTGTGCAGATGGCATACTAACAATCACGTTTAATGGTAGGTTTTCAATTAATGCTTCTTATTCAGTGATCCAGTTGCCAAAGGCTGTTTGTTTTATTAATTCTGGGGGAAATCTGCCCTGATCATTTGCCTGAATCTATTCAGTACCTAAACTGTGAAATCAATTTTAATAGGCCTTAAGGGATGTGCATATAATCCATCGTATAACCCTGAGTGTGTCTGATTCCCAAATGAGGTAAATCATGCCCATTAGTTTGTGGCTAATATTTTGCTTGATAACGTAGGTATCATGCATTTATGATTCAGAAAAGCAAAGTGTCTTAAGCTTCTATGGATTCAGTTAACACACAAACTGTTGAGGGCTGAAACAGATCCATGCTTTTGGCAGATCAGCTGGAGGCATCTGTATCACACTGATGCTGGTTTCTATCAGCCTTCTGTCTCCAGATGTGTTTGAAGCTAGAGGTATTTGAAGTTTTCCATCTTTTCAGGACAAGCAAATTGGCTTCTCTGGGTTGCCCCATAAACATTTAGGAGATACCCTAAGAAACTGAGTACCTGACACCTCTAAACTCACTGAAGGCCCTACAGGATTGCTTACAGATGGAGAAGCTTGTTCCATTACATTTGCCAAACATTCTTCTCTAAAGTATGCAAATGCTTGGGCCTTTAGTTTCTTGGATTAGTGACCAATTTGCTCCACTTGCAACACTGCCCAGCACAACCAGGTGCAGGAACTTTACATGCTGGTACTTGGACACTTCCCTAGGTGCAATGGCCTTCCCAGAGAAAGGGCTACTTCTCCTTTCTGCCTGGCTGAGAAGCTGAAACTGCTTTTAAAGATAATTCAGGTCAGTAGGAGGTGATGGCAAATTAAGATCGCACGTATTAGACATCACAGCTGAGAGAGCTTAGTCACAGGAAGGCACACACCTGTAATGTTAACTATTTTCCTGTAATGGTAACTATTTTCCTGTTACATCTGTAGTCTTTGTGTCTGCAGGCTCTCCTGGGTTCCACACAGATCCTGCAGTTCCCACGTTTCCTCCTGACACGTGGTCAGCACTAACACATCTCTTTGTGTACCCAGGACTCTGGTCACTGCAAGAAGGCAGGATAATGCATGTGGGATTTCTTTTATCAGTAGCTTTTGCAGCAATCAGTCACACTTTTCTAAAAACTGCCTCAAGTGAGAATCAGTCCTGCTATTAGTAATTTGATTTCAAGGTGAGCTCATGGTCATGGCAAGTTCCCAGCACAGTAATTACTTGGGGTGCTTGAGAGCAATGAGAACTCCTGGAGAATTTGATAGAGTACTAATTATATCAGAAAGGTTTTTAAGGATTACTTTCTGTATAAAGATGGAGGAACAAAATAAGGCATATATTCTGCATATATCCTGAGAGTTGGCAAATAAATTTTCCCTGCATGAGGGGTCTCATGGTTGCTCTAACAAGAAATATCTCAACACTCACAGGAGCTCTGGCTTACTCAGAGTCAACAAACAAATGCACCTCTGTTATGGAACTACCCAAATTCCATACCTCTTTACACCATGTACTTTTATATAAGAATATCCTCTGGAATCTGTGAAGTTTAACACATTCGTGTATTATAAACACACATTATTTATAAATTATTTCACTTAGGAGTTTGACACTTCATGAAGTATAATTTATGGAAAGGAACACTTTAGAGAGATCTCTTTGAGGAGAAGTGTAAATATTCATATGTTGATATTACAATACTGAGCCTTTCATTAAAGTAGAATTAGCTGGAATCCAAACACACTGGGCCTGAATGTGCTCTATTCTTCAAAAGGATAAGGAATATATCCCTTGCACAGCAAATAATGCAAAGTTCAGTTCCTAAGCCTCTATTTATAGTTAATTGATTTCTTCCCTGGCATGAGGACATTTGGTCATGAGTGATAAACTAAGTACTACAGATCTTCATTCCTAAAAAACCCCTCCTAACTTTGATGTACTTACTGGGTTTGGGTTTTTTCATGGTATTTGGTAAACACTAAGAGTGGAGAGGTCCACGCTTGGTCTTTGGTGACTGAGCACCTCAGCCAGTATGAGGTGCCTCATCTGCACAAAAGCCAAGCCCCTTCTCCTGCTGCCAAAGAAAACTGCAGCAGCTCCATTTACTTCAAGAGGAGTTGGAAATATGGAGCATCTACTGGAAGACCAGGCTGCTCATATCCAATGCATATATGCACTGGAAATTTTGGCCAGAGTGCCTGTTTTGTTTTGGTTTTTTTTGGTCATCTACACCTGATCTCATGCAACTGGTGAGACTGTGCCATAAGGGAGAGGTGCCATTGCACGAAGTGACATACATTTGTGCAAGAACAACCGCGGGAGGAAATACCTGCATTCCACCATTCTCAGTGAGCCATCCTAATACCATCTGTGGGGTTTTTTGAACTACAGATGGTCTGTGATTTTTAAGAGAGTTCCTTCCTCCAGGACATGGTGTTTGAAACACTGCCTGTGGCAGCACTTGCTTTTCCGTTTGTGCGCTATTGTAGTGCACTACACTGATGTGTGCCTTGGTTTCCACAGCAATTTCATGTGTATGCACAATTCTGTCCCATCGTCTTTTAGCAAACTTATGGATGGCAGTTCTAGCGCCCCTCCAAAGTGAAGGGAGTGACATGAGCTGCATGTCACAACCACATGAAGCCTGTTCACCACAAAGCAGAGAGGTTTGGCAAGTAGCACAGAGCAGACCTCAACAAGGAACCCTTTCAGGCACTGGGAAGGAAGGCCAGTAGATTTGAGACTATGCAGGTAATTTACTCAGGTAAAATACATTGCTCTTCCTTAGTTTAAGACACTGTGATGTTATTCAGTGCTTAAGCACTACAGCTGTTGTCTCTTCTTTCCTCACCATTAATTATCCTCCCTAAAAACTACACCACTGAAGGCTACTCTTTTCTGCCAATAAGTAAATCTAACATCCTTTGAAATATGTTAGATAGATACATTCCTACCCAATAAACTAAAAAAGAAAAGTGTCCAGCACCATATCTCATGAAACCAGCATGTTTAGCATGCTAGTCTGCATTATTATCTTCAGCAGTTTTCAGAAGTGATAAAACCAAATTCCCACAAAAATAAAATACTGGCTGTCATTTCTTAGAGACTGGTTTTTCTGATTTAGGAACTAGATTATGTAGAACAGATGGGGCCAAATTTTGCTCTCATTTGCATCAGCATAAGTCAATTTATTTAAATGACAGCAGTTCCTAGCACAGTTATAAGAGACATCTCTTTTTGGAGCTCCTGGAACATCACAGCTCAACAGCAAAAAAAGCAAAGGAATACTTTCAAGAATTTTTGGCTAAACAACCAGTAAAATGAGATTATTTAGGAAGTATATAGTGCTGTCACTTAAAACATGTTACCACCAGTACTCTGTGAAGATAGGATAGAATCAAAACCCTGGGAAATACAGTAAATAATTAAGAGGGTAATGGTAGTGCACAGAAGAGCATGAGGAAAAAAGAATGAAGCCACCAAACAGAAGCAGAAATATCACAGAGTGCAGACAAGGAAGACTTCTAGTTCAACTTGAATATATGTTCTATTTTTATACAGAGAGCAATTTCTTTTACCTCTCTAATATGAACACAGAATTTCTACCAATGTATGTATGTGTATGTAGGTGTATAAATATATATGGGAAATCAGTACCACATCTTAAAAATGTAACTGGGGTTTTAATATAAATATTGCTTAGTGACTAGGTCATGAAACAAATCTTTATATTCTATCAGTGTTTATATGGCTGATCTCCTGAACATGACCTACCCACAGCTGAACAGATGCATTTTCTTCATGTTCATGTATGCAGTTAGCTGTTTCAGGGTTGTCTGTGTCTAAAGACTGGGTATCAGGAAATTGAAAGCATGGGGTCAGAGGAGGAACACAATGGAGTTTAGAGGATTGGCAAAGGAAAGCTGGGGAAATCTGCTTGATTGAGGATATCTACTGTTTTGGCCTGAAAAAACACACATTTCATGCCCACACGTACATCATGTGGCTGCAGTGCAGCCGAGCTCTGCTGGACAGGACTCTCAGTGTGTAACACTGACCCACACCCATCAGAAGGGATTTATCTAGGCACATATAGTAAGTAATTTCCTGGGGTGCAAACCAGAATCACTGAAAAAAAGCAGCCAGTAGCAGTGAAAATACAGGAAATGTCCCATGATATCTCTTGGAGCAGACCTGAGCCTTCCGGTATGGAAAGCTCTGACACATTGCAGGACGGCCAACACCATAGCCTTGGTGGTGGCTCACACGACCACATCAAGGCAGTGTTGGTGGGAACTGCATGTCCCTGCCGCATGGTGGGAAGGATTAACCATCCTGAACAGAAGAAACCTCCATTTTCAGCAGAATGAAGCTATTTGGAGAAGCTGTTTCTGGGGAGAATACACTTCTGTCCAGGCAATATTCGGCATGTGCTGGATTTCACACCCAGTTTACCAGACTTAGGCAGGTATCATAGTTCAGTCCTGCCATTGCTATCAACATCCAGCCAAAAAGCCTTTGTTCCCTGAACTCACCTGTCTAGTTGAAAAGGTGGTTCCCCTCGGGGGCCTGCCTTCCCAGCACAGCCCTGTCACTGGCATGTCCCCCTCCACGCGGCCCAAGCTGACAATCAGATGCCCTGGTTCAGCGGGTGTGGGATGGGATTCAGTGGAAACAAGCTTCCCTTATTACTCTTGGTTCCCCTTTGCCAGCCACAGAGGCTTTGAGCTATTCCTGTCTATTGCACCAAAGCGCAGATTATTAGCGGATGTGTCAGCCTGTAATTTGTTTCACAATGTGAGCCCACATGCCTGAGTAGTTCTGCTCCCCTTTCTTTCAACAAAGCCAGTGCATCCTTTAATTCAATTACAGCCCTTTATAGCTGGCTTCCTTGCAGATCCCCAGTAAACCATCCTCTTTGCTTTGCAGATGATAAGGGTACTAGCACCCTGCATTCTTGAACTCAATTTTTATGCAAGCTACAAAGATAAAGGGACTGTGTTTTTTCAATCAACACACTCTGATCCTCTGAGATGAAGAGCTCTTGTCCTGCTCCAGAAAGCCCCCTTTGCTTTAGAGGAAAGAACTACTCCTCAGTGTGTTCTCATCACATGCAAGACTCCACAATTAAGTCATTTCCTGAAGACCACTAAGTGAATCAGAAACAGTGCCAAGAACTTAATAAGGCTTCCTGAATCCATCCCCTGCTAACCATGAGAACAAAACCATGCTCTGTTTACACAGAAATTAAATGTCACTGAAGTTTTACTATTGCACGATTGCAATCCATTTGTAATTAATTTTTCTCTCAGCTCTCTTTTCTACACTTTTCATCTGGAGCATTAATTTCTCTGTTGAAGCTGCATGTTTTCTAGAGGCCCCCATGGGAGAATTGCAGCCACTGGCCAGATTTGGGGCCTGAAGTGTGCCAGCATCCCCCTCTCCTCCAAAGGAGACATCACCTCCTCCAGTCTCTTCTGTCTTTCTCCCAGTCCCTGCACTGGATTTGTCTGGGGTCCTACTTCAGGAGAGAGTGGGCTGAAAAGGAAAGAGGACACCCTTCTCCTCAACTCTCTGAAATAAGGGTCTCCTAAAGACCGGGTCCACAGCCAAAACTAGGGGCTGCTCCTAGGCAAAGTCTTCTCTCCTCTGTCAAAACAAGGGAAGAGAGACATTCTCCAACCCCGTGTCTTCCCTCTGCAGAACATATTTCCTGGAGAAGGGTTAAGATTCAGCATTGGGGAAAGATTCAACATCTTGCACTCCAGAAATTGAGCTGGACTGACCTCAGCTATAGTGGTCTAGACCCAAGCGACATAAGGGAATACTGCTGAGCTGCTGTTTATGTCATTTCCACCCCCATCTCTCTAGCATATGGCCTTTTCCTCTCCTGTTTGCTATCAAACTGATACTGGCTATATCAGACTCTCAGAGGACTTTTCCTGCCACTGTGCAATTTATCTTTTCCCACCTATGGCTGCTTATCCAGGACTGTAAGATCCTTCTGAAACCACACAAGTTTGCATACTCCCATCCAACTGAAAATGAATCCACATCCCGTCTGCTGGCACTTGTTGTGCACACGGCTGTGCTGAGACTCCTTTGTCACCAATGGCATTGCTATCACCCCCTTGGGCTTGCTGTTTCTTCCAAGGGACCACAAGCCACAGCAGTACTGCTCCCCAAATGCACAGCATTGGCTGGGGATGGGAGTTTGCTCAGTCTGTGCAGCTCATGTTTTTTATACAGTCTGTCAGAGATTCACATCACTTTCTGCCTCAGGTCTGCTGCCAGGTCTCAGAGAACTGCCCACTCCTGTGAGCTTCACCACAGCTGGGGACTTTCCTCTCAGGCTATGTTTTGATAATCTTATTAAGGGTTTAGCCTTTGCTGTACAGACTCATCCTAGTCTCTTACCAAGAGTTCAACATTTTCCCAGAATGACTATGTTGGCTCATTGGGCCAACCACTTACTTGTCTATGCTCTAGGCATCCTTTTGGTTTGCCACTTACAAATATATTGCTCACATTTCTTGGGCTGCCACTGCCACTCAAATGCCCATAAATATAGTTTCATATCTAGCTGCATTCTCTTAAATCAAGTGGAAACTTCCACAACCATCAAATGCTTTAGACAAAACAATGATCAGGAATTAGACTAGTTTGACTTAACGATCTTTGTTTTGGAACCCATTGCTTGCAGTTAGAGAATCGAGTTGCTGTTTAAACTCTCTCCAGTAAATCTTTATATCCCAGAGAATTTTAGCCCTGGAAGACAGAAAGCTTTTACGCTTCCTTTCAGGGAATATTCTCACTTTCTTTTAATCCTGGTTCCCTGCTCAGCAATTACTCCAAAACCTGAATCCTGAGCTCCTGGACTGCTTCTCTCCCAGTCCTAGTTATAATCAGATGCAGCCTCGAACTTGGCCCAAGGGGAACCTCTTCACTATTTGGGCATCAGCTCTGACTGACTCTTGCATAGACCTCTTGGGAGTGCCATCCCTTCACAAAGGCAAGCCCACAAAAAACCTCCTTGAAAAGCAGAAATCAACACTGTTATCAGTCTCAAGGAAGGAACATGACACCTTTCACACAGATTAATATAGAACAGTGAGTAGAAATTAGTAGATTCTCTACAAACAATGATTTTCTGCTCTCACAAGATGTCAGGGGGGAGAGTAATTTCCAAGGTGGTTATGTCAGTATTCACAATATCATCTCTATTTCAAAGAGGTCTTCCTAGGCATCAAGAAATGCATTGATAAGACAAAATTCAAAGCCAAATGACAGCTCCAAATCCATAGATTCTCCCCTCCTCCCCCAAGAAAATAAAAAATAGTACACACTGTACACCAATCTGTTTCTTGGAAAACTGGCATATTGCAACACCCAGGGTTGGCTCAGATGCTTCCATAGCAGCCAGACTCTTGCAAACTCGAGCAGTGATTGCTGAGGATAGCACCAGGCTTTTTTCCATGGCAATGCAGACCACTTCTGCTCAACCATCTGTCTTATCCATCACCTTTTAAATTTCACTGCTGTCCTTGTCCATACAGTTCTGACATTTCATATGCAAGCATGCTGCATACAAATCCCCAGTGCAGGATTTCTCTGTAAAACTCCAGGTGCTGTTCAGAGATTTTATTTAAATGAAGTAATACATGTATTATCATCACAGTGAAGATTATAAGAACTTGCTTTTTTTTTCCTTTTTTTTCACACTAAGCCAGTTCAATTTTATTTAAGGTTACTTAAGAGATGAAAAATGACAGGCTTGCTTACTGAAATGTATTCTGTTTTTCTTATAGGCACCACTCAGGCTTTTAATTCTGCTCCTGGATGCCAAGGAGTTACATAATGATGATAATTACCTCGCATTTCTATGGTATTTTCACGTCATAAGTGTGTTCTGTGAGCTGAACACGGAAATAAATGGAAATGCCACCATTCCTAGGGATTTTACAGTCACTGTGAGTGCTAGATAGATAATAAGGAATGATAACCTATCTAAATGAAATCCTTTGGGCAGGCTTGTTTGGAATGCAGGCAGCTACAGAACTGCTATTTTCACATGAAAATTTTGGGATTTACTTAAAGCTTCTGCTCTTGAAATCATGGGATTACATATATTTTACTGGAAATATCTCTCTTTTGATCTGCAATTCAGAAAAGCTTGAACATAGGAAACTCAGAAACTCGAAAACAAATGCAGGCAATCCCTGCTATATTCAGTTTGAGGCAGTGTTATGATTCGAGAAGAAAGGGGAAGCTGCATCCCTGTTTTCAGTACATGCAGTCAGCAGGCACATTTTTTGACAAGCTGACTGCAACTTGTCACAAAGACATGATGCAGCCTATGTTAATTAAAGAGGTCTGGCAATGTCTACTCACAGGGCTTCCAGTGATCGGTATTTTCAAACAACATACCTGATTCTGATCTTTGCTCTGAGTAACAAATCATGGAATACCTAAAACCTGGGAGTGTGATACACACCTCCACTTCTTACAGCCTATGGCCATATTCTTAAGAATTCTTTGCTTTTACTGATTGTTCATATTAAACTTCTCTTCTACTAAATGTGCTGGAGAGTCCTTCTGAGCCCTCAAGAAGCAAAATATTCCCTAGATCAACTATAGCAGGGGGTTTTGGATGTCAGATTATATGGGAAAATCCATCCAAATCTATCCAAGATGTGAAATTGTAGAGGATTCATTTATAGAATCATAGAATTGTTTGAGTTGGAAAAGACTTCTAAGATCATGGTCAAGTCCAGTTGTTAACCCAGCACTGCCAAGTCCACCACAAGCCCACATCTCCATGTGCCACATCTACACATAAATGTGGTTAATGCTTAACAACATTAAACTCCCATAGGGATGCTCCTACCTAAACTAGTTCCGTTTGACCAAGTTCACTTTCTTTTGGAAAGACTTAAATAGAGTCACAGTGCAGCCACTTTAGTTTAGAATGGGATTAGAGCAGGCTCAAATCAGCTTCTTCCTCTTTCTCTGAAGCATGGCCCTCAGTGTAATGATTCACACACAGATATCCATGTTCTTCCACAGCTCTTCATGCAATTTCAGTGCATCTTTTTTCTGCTCCATTCTGGAAAAAACAGTGAATGGACCACGTAGCCACAAAAGTCACAGCACTTGAACACAGAAAACTGACATCCCTCCCGCCTGCACGTCGCTCTCTGACTCGGCAGCCAGAGGAGGAGACCTTTCAGCCCACAGTATTTTTTTGTTCACGTCTGGAACGCCCTGCATTTCATGAGAGAATGTCAGTCTGCCCAGGCCTTTTGCAACCTTTACAGGTGGGCAGAGTCCAAATGCCATCACATCTTTTACAGCTCTCCCGAAGGGGTTTAACCCAGAGGATGTCTCAACCTTTTACATCTGGGCCCCCTCGAGTTTATTGGCGTCACCCCTGACAAAACAGGACAAAGTGAAAGGAAGCCAGGAATTGCAGAAATGCTGGCCCATTGTGCAGAATTTGCAAATGCTAATCAGGCTTTAGAAAAATGCAGTGAATTATGGCTGATCTAGCAAAAAGAGAGAAAAAAATGAAGATATCAAGCAATGTCTGTCTTGTCTCCAAGCTGTGTGGTTTTTTTACTCATATGAGGGCCAATGAGCAAAACAGGTGGAGATTTTGCTCTTTTCTTTCTTTTTTATACTAAGAGGATGACTTGGCACCAGGGTTTGATTTGAAGAAAGAAATCCAAATCAATACGATCTAGATGATTAATTCTATTATAAGCAATGAATACTTAAACTGGCAGGCTTAAAAATTCTGAGGGTGTCACTTTTATCATTTATAATTATCTAATGTCGCAATGCCTTTTCCTTTACTCTGCTTGCCACTTAAATTAAATTGGAATCCAAGATTTCAAAGCTAAAGCATTTGAAAGGAATTTTTAGGGGGAAAGAGAAGAAGAGATGCATCTGATTTTTTTTTTTATTATTTGCAGTCCACTCAAACCCATAAAGGCCCTACTCTGAGACTCCCATTTAAAAGGAACTGACATCCTGAGAAAGCAAGACATGTTAATGTTAATGTTTTAAATCTGAATTTGAACCACAGCCTTCATTTGACCTTGACTCAAAACATGTAAAGCTCCTTTGCCTCAGCCCATTGCCATGCACTGCACATTTAGCCAGTACCTCTCCTGCCACAGGTTCTGGTTCTGTGTCCCATTTATTCTGCTTTTCCAGCAAATTATCTTTCTTTTTCCCTATCTATAAAAAAGGTCAGAAAGGAGAATTACAGCGTGTAGGAAATCAGCATTACTTCCTTTTGCATTTGTAACCAGCTGCCAAGCACAAGAAACACATCCAGTGTCAGCTCGGCTCCCTTCCCCTACACACCCCTCCCACACCTCGCCAAAGAAAGAAGAGAAACAGCTAAAGGGAAAATATTCTGGAGTTTGCGGGAGGATGCCCGGCTGGGAGCGTGTTGTTTCCGCGCTGAACAGCAGAGGGGAGCAGCAGAACGGCGTCTGTCCGGCTGCACAGGGGCTGCCAGGACCAGCGCCGGGGACGGCCCCGGTGCCACTGGCTCCCCAATACTGGGCAGACCCTAAATCGTCTCATGCATTAAAATGTAGCATTAGATATGTCTCCTAAATGGCTGTGAGGTGAATGAACCCCTTTGCCAACAGAGCACACGTCTTCAAGAAGGGGCTCTAGGTTTTCCCCACTCTTGACTCTGTATTATACCCTTAAGGGTCCAGGCCCCAAGACATGTCTAGTACCTAACTTTCACTATCCTGGAGTGGTGTCCACAGCCCTTTGAAAATGTATCAGCTGGTATTTCCCTAGGATAAATATGTATGAGCAAATGACACAGCCAACTACATTCAATCAAATCCAAGCTGGCATATAAGAGACTCTGGAAATAAGTTCAGATTGAGAAAAATATACAGTGTTGCTGTAGTTTTGTATAGCAAATGTGGGAGCTGACCCACAAAAGAGAGCAGAAGCCATTGGAACTGGCTCATATTGGAGTTGGGAGCCAGACATGCAGGGTATTAGGAAGCACTCAGCCTGGGAAAATCTCATGACAAGGGCTTAAATTCATGAAACAAAGGATGGGGAGGCCTTTTAAGAAGGCTGAAGACTGTAAATATCAGCCTCCTCCTGGGTTATTCACAAAGCCTAGAAAAGAGGTTGCCTTGAAAGTCACCTGGTCTTAATATGGACCAGCACACAGATCTTTTAGCTACCTGCTGAATAGCCTTGGCATGATACCAAGCTGTGTATGATTTGTAAGGAGACAGTCTGGAAAATGTAATAGCCTTGCAGGTCACCTCAGGAGTGGGGTTCGCTATAGCAAATGCAGCGTTTGCCACGTGATCACATCCACTGCACATTGTGGTACACCCAACTTTGCAATACAGCACATGCCTGGAAGTTTGGGGCGTCATGAACACAGAGAACAAAGTGCCAGCACTGTCCTGGAGTGGCACATCAAAGAAACAGGCTCCTTCAGACACAAGTATTGATCAGGGGTACAGGTGGTGTGTGCCTAAATGAAGCCATCACTGCTCTGAAGTTTGCCTAGGAAAGCAGTCAAAGACCCTGCAAGTGTAATAGCAGATATGCATTTGTAGAAGCCCTTAAACCAAAAGCCTAATTTTAGGCAGAATTGAAAAGAAAAGGACTCTGGTGAATGGCTTTTCCTGGAACAACAAAGAAACCCAGGATCTCAGGGTTGTCCTTCTGAAGTTAAACCATGTTCCTGAAGGTACAGAAAATTTGGAGGTCTAGGGAACTTGTTGGATCACAGGAGCTGAAAAGGCTGTTTGAGTTTCACAGCAAGGCGCAATCCATTAGCTGAACTTCTGCTAGGGATTCACAAGGAGATGTGAGGGCCAAGTCACAGGCATTGGATCACATATTCCAAACTACAGTTGCACACTTGAAAGTGTGAGTGCATCTGCACACATGTGTACATTATGTATCTAGCTCAGCCAGGAGCTGAGATGATGACCAACTTCAAAGTTTGAGAAGCCTTTGGGGTAAGAAACTGTAGAAGTTCTCATGTCTGTGGTGCATCTGTGAATTCAAATGCAGAAGTTACTTGGGGGGTCATCTTACCCAAAATAACCCTTTAATACTTCAACTCCTTCAAATATGCTGTTCTGGCAACAATGGCACATTTTACTAAAACAAAAAAAAGGCAGATTAAAAAAACCCAAACAACCAAGCAACAGACCAATTGCACTGGTCTCCATTTTCTTACCAAATTGTGAGATAATTTAATTTGTATAACTGAGGTCCCTACACCAAAATTCCAGCCTGATTGCATTTGTTCAAGACTTCCCATATTTCCCCTGCAGTCTTACTGGCCTGGCTTCCCACACAATGACAATATTAATGTTGACTAAAAACTTTACATGCACAACTTCAAAACACACTTGTGAGCTTCGGAAGAAACAAATGCATCTTGCAAGAGTGAAGTGTCATGTCAGCAAACACTAAAAGAACCAGAGCTGCTAGTAGCAATAGCTATGAAATAAGAGCAGTGCAAGCCACCTGAGCACTAAGACTGTTGCTTTTGTTGTGGAAAGGCAGGGCCAAAACAGATTACATTGCCTAGACAAATTGAAGAGAGCAAAGATATTATGCACTGTTAATTAGTGAAATTAATAGTTCACTGCCTATTTTTCCCCACAGTAATTATCAGAATTAATTCATGTCATAAGGATAAATGTATAGGAGCTGCCAAGTGACATGGTCGGATCCAGGAAGAGAGAAGGAAGAAGAGGAAACACTGACAGCCAAACTGGTGGGCATGCACACAGGCAGAACGATGTTGTTTCAAAAGCACTTACAACAGCTACAACACAGAGAGGGATTCAGCCATGGAAATAGTCCTAAAACATATCTCTGCTGCAAGAGAAAGTTAAGACCATACAGAATTCCTGTGTCCTGTGCAAGGATCCTGATGGGTGTCCCTCAGCCCAGGGAAAGTCAGACACAGACCAAGACAACTGCAAGAGGTGTTTCAACCTCTTGGTCCTGCAGAGGGAGAAGGGAGAAGTCTGCAGCACCCAACAGCTGCATGGAGTTCATGTAGGGGTGTGAGGAGATGTCACTCAGATACTGAGAATGAAATCACTTTGTCACAGCTGGATAAACTGAGCTTATTGTCACAGGGAATTCACAGACTTGTAGGGCAGGGCACAGGTACTGAGATGCCAGTCAACATGAATGGATGAAAAGGGACTCAAGGAGCAGACACACTCAGGAAGGCAGGTAGTAAAGGCAGTGAATGCTTCCAAAGCCCCTTAATGTAGCTGGGCTGATAGAAGAAATGCAAATGGGAGGAAAAGTCCTTCACTTCATATGTGCCTGTTGCTAGCCACTCCATCTTCCTACCACACAAGTACATTTGCTGGAAGGTTGTTAATGCAGACAAGGGTGACAAAGAACTGTTTTTTAAGCAGAAATATTGGATGTACTGGGGATTTTTCACCTGCCACTGCAATGATGGCATTTTCAAAGTCAAAAGTAGCTTGTAACACTCTCGTATTAGCTGTATGCAGTGATTTAAAATGAAATTCTGGAAAATAAGTATTGACATTTGATCATGGGGCCATTTGGGTCATGACAAAAGACTTTTAAGGGCCCTAAATAGACACAAACTCTGTTTTATAGCTTAGCTAAAAAATCCTTATGAAACCAAAGAGCTCACCATTAACTTTATAGCACCTAGAAATGCATGCATGTTCAGCTTCCTCCCTAATCACTCCCAGCAGAGCCTCAACTCTTTCAGTGAACCAAGCGAAATCACTTGCCTTTTTCCCAGACAGAAAATAAAATTAGCCTGAAAGAGATAAAAAGCTAAAAGGAAAAAGGAAAATTGCAAGGTTTAAGGAGAGAGTACAGACAGAAGGGGAGAGAAAAATGACTGCTGAGGTATATTTGTCTTGCTTTCTATTATTTCTGTGTGTTAATGGCCCTATTTTGGGCTGCACTGTTACACAAGTTTCCCAGACTTTTCCTACCTACTGTAACACTGATGCAGCCTGACGAATTTTGTCAAAAAGAGGCTCCCTGTTTTGACTTTTGCATTCAGCAATGGTACACAGTTGTTTTTTCCCTTAGTACGTCTTCAGAATGGGTGTATTTTGGCATCACTCATTCCAGCAAAGAGAACATCCAATATCCATAACCACCATAACCACACAATAACAACAGGGTGAGGCTTAGCCAGCCACAGATTTGGGAACTGATTTCAAACACAGCAATAGGTTTTCTCTCACATATAACTTTTCTATTTTTTTTTTTTTTTGCACTTCCAATTCTCAGAAACAGCTCGGCAGCAAGTCGTACAAATAAAACAGTAAGCCTAGATGGAGCCCAGAACATACAGCAAGGGGGGCCGAGATTTGTTAGAATTTGTAATGGAAGAAAAACCTTCTCATTACTCATATGTGGGAAATGGCTGCTTCTCTCAGCTGGGGTGGGTGGGGGAGCTTAGTGGGGCTCTGACTTGGGTGATAGAGATGGAGAATTTCCAGCAGTTTCTCTGCTGTGAGCAGGAGTTTCTCAGAAGGAAGCAGCATGTAGGACTTGAGCATAAGATGAAGAATATGACTCAGTTCATATTCTCTGTGGGCTATCTTCACACAACGACACAGCACACAAGAGCCGTCACTGCTTGCAGTGAAACGACTCAGCTAGCGGTGAGGATTTTGAAAGAAGAGCAGCTGTTACAGCTCATGGCTTTTCCTCTATGCGCTCCCTATAAAATGCTGCCTGTGCAGGTGGCAGTGGAGCACAAACCAATAACTTCTGTATTTCCACAGCGCAGTCAAGGCTGACTACCTAAAAAAATTTCATTAGGATAGTCTGCCACATAACCACACTTCCAGGTTCCTCCTTTGGTAGCTGTCAGTGACGTGACTAAGCAATCTCATGCCAGCCCTGTGTAAGCAGGGTACCATCACACCAGGAATTTACCAGCACCCTTCTGGCTGCCTCAATGGACTAAACCCCTGGAAATGGGCTACAGTCACTAGAAATGTCAGGCCAAGCTCAGGTATGCTATATGCAGGCAGAAATAGAGGTTTAGAGGGTGGTGTTCACTCTATAGAAAGGCCAGTTTTGTCCTGAGACCTGAAAATGAAATGAGGCATTAAATGAAGCAATGCATGATGGCAGATTGAACAGATACTATGCATGTAACAGGGCAAGATGAAGAGACTGACTTTTAGGGGTGTCTAGTCTTTCCTTGGTAGCTGAACCATGTAAGGCTGAAAATTCAAACCAGCCAAAAAAATCAGATCCTGTGATTAGAGGATCTTTGGAATGTCATTCCAGTCATTACTGTTCTCCACAAATTAAGTCTTGCTAGCAGGATGGATGCCACCAGACCACTATCAAAAAGATAAGAAATGCCTCCCTTTCCTGGTCCCTTCCTAGACGGCTGTGATATCTCAGGGATAGTGCAGTCACAGTGTGCCATCAGAGCATGAAATGCACTACATCTTGCTTTTGGGAGACAACTAACTTGACTGCCATGGAGAACACAGGAGAGCTGGAGCAACTGCACTTCAGGTAAGCACTGCAACCAAGAAACCTCCATGGGCTGGAAAAATATTTGTTAGAAGAACCTTTTTTGTTGAATCTGTCTTCTGTACTTCAGTATTTGGGGATTTTTAGTACCAAGAAACATGATAGAGACCTCTAGAACGCTTAAGGAGAAGCACAGCCATCTAGTACTCTTGTGAAAGTCTGTTGAATAGTTAAGAGGCCTTACCATGGGTACAAAACCAACTCAGAGTGGCTGTGTCTTGTGAATGCATGGGCACCCAGAGATAAATTTAGCACAGAACCATGATGAGACATAGATGAAGACAGTTGCGCTTGTCTTTTGAGGCCTGTGAATTTTTCAAGACTGATTCCAGCAAGTCCTTTTTTAAAAATCAAGTCAGAATTTGAAGGGATTTCTCTTTTTTTCATTAGCTTCCAAGCAAAAACCTTAATGTCTTCCCTATACCGCAAGTAGTTAAGAAATCTACTCCACATCTGGACAATTAAACTGCCTGGAAATGCTCCAGCTCTGAGCTTTGAAGGAAACAATTTAAATGTTGAAAGAAAACATTGATAAGCCAAAAATAGGCAGATGGGTGGATCCTATCAACTTTCATAAATCCAAGATCATGTACATATGTATTTAATTGCAGAGACAGTTTCTGTTCTGCTTTGAATTGCATTAATCTGAACCATTTCTATTGCTCCTCACATTTACACTTTGAGATTCTGCCCTGATGTGCCTTTTTTTTTAATTAATAGGATTTCAAATTGCTGAGATAACTTTCAAGCAAGATAATTGTTGGCCTGTGCCACTACATACCATATTCTATCAGCATATCTTTGAAAGGCCTTAATAAGTAGCACGACATTTCATTCCCCATGGGAAATGACTATGCCCCTTATTCCCTTCCTGTCCCCTTTTGAAATTGCTCTTTTGGCTTCTTGGATTTGCTGGAGGGTTTGGAGCCCAGTTGTGAGCACTTGCTGTGGTGAGAATTGAGAATGTTTTTCTACTCTCCTTAGTGTGAAATTCCAGGTACAGTATTATGTCACATCAGATCTCTGTGAAAAAATGTATCTTGGCTCCAAAAGGAAAGATTAATGGAAAAATCATTCTCAACTTGCCAGGAAAATATTTTTTCCCTTTCAGCATGAAAACAAAATGTAGAGTTAGCTGAGAGATCTAAGGATTAAAGGCAAAGTAATGTTCCAAGCTTTTCTTAACCTCCGTCCCCAAATTATATAAAAGCTCTTGCAGGAAGAGGAACAAAATAAAGAAAACCAACTTTGTTTATTCCTGTATAACAAAATACTTACTAGAGCTGGTTTATGTTGATGTATTTTTTTTTTCCTTTTACCAGCAGTGCTATTTTCAGCAATCATTCATAGCAAAAAAGGTTAAAAAATAACTGAATAATACAGAACAGCATCTTTGGCTCTGGAGCAGCTCCATCCTTTGTCTGTCTAGCAGCCACAGTAAGTTTCTAGTGCTAAGTAATAGCAATGAATTGGAACATATGCTAGCCTGAATCTTTACTGTCATATGTTATTAAACCCGCTGCAGTGCATTAAACTTCACAAAAGACAAAAAATAAATGTGGAGGAGAAAGAGAAGGACTGACACAGCAAATTTCAATCTCTTGCACCCTTGGCTATTCAGCTGAGGGACACAAAGAACAAATTTGAGCAATGCCTGCTCTTCCTGTCAAACTCCTGATGGCCCCAAGGAGAGGCATGTTGTGTCCCAAGGTGAGCACTGCCCTGTGAAGTGATGAGCAGTGACCAGGTTTACCCCAGTCTGGCAGAGAAGAGATGCTGTGCCCTCATCCCACAGCCAAGTCTGATCAATTCAGTGGAGAGCAGCTATCCCAGGTTGGAGACAAAATTTCATTAGCTTTCCTTAGTATCCTATTCACTGGCATCCTAAGGTAGCTCACGACTCTTCTGGCCTGTCATGCCAAGATGTGGTTTCATATTAGCAAGTAAAAATTTCCTGGTGCCCCCAGCAATTTCTCTCCAAAGAGCTCAGTGTCCCTTGTGCACTCCAGTTTCTTCTCTGCTACACATCCAGAAAGGCAAGGGAGCTAATGCTTCCTGTCACTGAGCAATAGTTCGGGTACATTTTTGGGAGCTTTCCTTGCCAAAGGGGCCCAAGGAGAAAAAGGGAGAACAGGCACCAAGAGGCAGGCATCTTTCAAAATTCTTCAGAGACAGAAAAGTGCATGGCTCCAGACTAACCTGCCACCACAAAACAAACAGGATAATACAGCACAAAAATCTGCTCCAGTGCTTACTAAAATCAACAGGAACCTTAACACTGCTTTGAAGGGGAATTTGATAAATACCCAATGGGAAGCTGACCAAGGAGAAATGAAGTGTGGCAGCCAGGTTTTTTTCAGTGAACATGCATTCTACAAAGTGTGGTGCAGAAACAGCAGACAGTAAGGACTCAGAAGACCAAATACACCAGTGGATTTAGGAAACAAACCTGCACCTGAATTTTCTCTTTTAAAATGTCCTGATGCTGAGTGAGAGGAACCTGGAAGGACAAGTAGTAGTCAAAACCAAGAAACGTTATCCCTAACCTAGCAAAGGTTCCCATCTGAGCATGCTTTGTACTCTTGACCAATCCAGCACACACACACACATAAAAATCTTGGCAAAAGGCCTAGTATTTCATTTGGATAAATTACTTCCACATTTAATCAGCCAACACTGAGCTCTATTTGTTAGACAGTGCAAAACTTCTGGCAATTTAAGGCAGCTGTCTATGTCATTGTCTTTTCTAACTCTATTAAAACACTGCTACATTATCACTATGGAGCTTGGCAAAACATTTGTTGTGTGGAACAAGACTCAAAAGACATGAATTTTAACTAAATTTAGACCCAAGGAGGACATTTTTGAGAATGGAATGTTTTCTTCAGTTGGTCAGGCCAGTTCTATAGGCCTGCCTTTAGCATGGTCTCTTCTCAGAGGCCAGAGTCCCAGAAAAGAGTTGCACAAGTAACAGAGACTTGGGGCTGATATGTGAACTTTCAAGTCAAAAGTGCTGTTCTAGAGCACCCTGAAATGAAACACATCAAGTTTTGACAGAGAAATTAATATCCAAAGGTGTTGTTGTCTGTCAAACAGACTGTTTTGGTCAGCGTGACATGATATGTTTCATTTTGGGAGTACAGGAAGTAGTAGGCTCTTCAAAACATTCTTCAGGTATGAAAGCTAAATTTTGTTTCAAAAGAACAGACTGATTTCAGGAGAAAATACTGATACTAAACATTTGTTTTTCTTTTTCTGCCAGCTTAAAAACCTGCTTCTACAAATTGACAAATTCAAAGATAATTTTCTTACTTGAATCTACATTTTTCACCAAAAAATGGAAAAACATCACGAAGATCTACCCATGAACAAGCTTCCCAAAATACAATTCAAGTCAAAGGAATCCATCCTCAGTGTGGGAGAAAAAACCCAGACTTCTTTCTCAATTCAGTCATTTTATGCATCTCAACGCATCCATTTTATTTGAACTAGTAACAGAGTACTTTAACAAATTTTCAAGCTAAATTAAACCCCAGTAATTCAGAAGTTCTACAGTGTAGTGAAGCAATGCTGTAATTGACAGATCAGTCTCCATTTAAATTGGCTCCTGGGAGGATTAACTGTGTGGGGATTAAATCCTTTCATATCTGACCCAAATCCTTCCCAAATTAATATTAGCTCCTGAAGTCAGCTGGTTTAAAATGTACTTTGATCACCTGGGAAACTTTTCTTCTCCTTCTCACTGATAGGATTTCTGTGTTGAAAACACACTCATTGCTCTTCTCTTTGACCTGATCCTGAAAACATGACACGAGCCTTCCAACTCCACACAAACATAGAGATGTATGCTGCAAATCCACATATTCCATATCATCTGCAAATGAATTCTTATCATCTTTCATTTTTTCTTAACTTATATGGAAGCCAAGATACAGGGGTTTTGTTTAAAAACATAAAAGAAAGCAGAAATTCCAGGGTGGTCCTAATCTTCTCATCTCGAATTCATATTTTCATATGTCAGGGATGGAACATGTGGGCAGAGTGGAATGTCAGACAGGCAGAGTATTAGGAACAGACAGAGTAGCATAAAGCAAGCAACATTCACGTAACTAATATACTATGTGTTAAACTGGATCAAATTCCTACAAATGTGAAGTTAAACACTTACGTATTGCAGTATATTTTTATGGAACAGGATTAAGAAATGATGTAAATTTCCAAGCATAAAATTTTGGCTAATCAAAATCTTTTGGCAAGTTAGCTGCTTTCATTTTGAATGAACCCTCCACATTACCACTTTGCCCCCAGAAAAGACTGGATTTGTATCTTCATATAGATTCCTTCAAAATGGAATGGATAATTTATTTTCCTGGCTCAAAGAATTTCCCTTACACCATCATCATCCCTATTTATTTCCATATATTTTATTATGTACAAACCAAGTGGGGTTTTTTTAGTAGGAACAGACATTCTATGTGAAACACAAGCACTTAACCATGTTTCCTTAACTTCTGACCTATTAGCAGTGAAAACCTGACAAAAAATCCAGCAGTAGAGGAACTTTTCTGTTTAAAGAGGAGCACTGAGAAGATGTGCAGATGTGGGAGTAGGTTAGAGCAGTGTACAGCAGATTATAGCAGTTTCTGAAGTTATACATGGAGACTACATTATCATCCAAGTCTCTAATAATGTATTTCAAGATAGTGGGGAAAAAAAAAAAGAGCTCTCACTCTGCTGCTCCTACCTGTCTTCACATGATTCAACCCTCAGCTGCAACAGCATGACTGGAATTATCCCTTTTGATCTGACCAGATGAAATTCAGGATCTTGTCTATTCAAACCAGAAAAAAAACTGGAGGTGGACTGAGATTTCATCAGAGCAGCCACCTCTATGTAAAAACATTTTCAAGACCTTATTTCTTACACACAGGAAGTCCTGAACCACTCCACTCACAGATATGAACATCTTTCAGTCTGCTTTTGGACCATAGGCCTCCAGATCCAAGTGGCCAAGTCAGGAGTGACACCTCTGGCCAGACTGAAGCCTGTAACTCATCATTTGGTGAGATTTCCCTTCTACCCAACTGTACAGAGCAGCTTCCTTGCAGAAGTGTAAGGACAGTGCTGCCATCCTGCCCTGCTCCCAGCTCTACCAAAGGCCACACTGTGCCACATCCATGCGAGTCTGAGCCTAAGCACATCTCTCCCCCCTCTCAGGGTTTTCTCAGGGAAAGAAAATTCTGTCTTTCAGTAAAGAGGTGTTTATACGTTGTTTTTCTATCTGTCCCTCCTTTTCTAACATTTACATGTACATTCTCACTGCTATTTTTTAATTCTGGCCCAGCTTTCTCATTGATTGCACGAACGAATTTACCCAGGGGCTTTAGGTAATTGAACTTAAACCATTCATTTTAAAATAAATCTCATTTTGAGAAAAACATCAGCTGGGGAGCTTACTCTGGACCATTGGGCCCACCTGAGATAAGTAAGAAACATATTTCCTAGGGTCTTCAGCAGTACTTCTGCCCCAACAAAAGCAAACTAAGGCAACTCTTGGTGTGGTTGGCAGAAGAAATCTTGATAATGTCCCTGTGAGGCACAGCTGAGATGGCAGGGTGGGCAAAGCAGGTGACTCAGAATTGGTACCATTGCACTTCTAGCAGGATGCAAATGAAACCACTGTCTCCTTGAGGTGCCCCCATCTGCTGTCCCACCTCTTGGGGACCTTGTAAAACCCGCTGGCAGCAGCAAGTAAAAGAAAAGCTCCAGCTGATCTTTGTACTGGAAAAAAAATCTGTTATAAAGGTCCCACCAAGCTATTCCATCTCTCAAGTCTGTAATACAGGAACAGAGGGGCAGTGCTGCTTTCTGGAAGCAGGCAGTAGTCCTCAAAATGGTGCTGGGGACAAAACGAGGGAAGTTTCTTTGTTTTAGAAGAAGAGGAGGAGAGGGAGTAGGATAGGAGAAAAAAGGTAGCTCTAAGAAGAACCATATGAGCAAGAAGGAAGAGATCATTTCATTTTCTTTACCATCTAATTAAAAAAGCATGTTACAGAACATTTAGGCTATGAAAAGGTCTGTCTCTCTAGGACTCTATTTTGACTTCTGGGATGCACTTGAGCGTGAAGAATGTACTCAGGCAAAAAACTCAGTGACTTAGAGCCTCACTCACCATGTGACCATCACCAAAATGTCTGAACACATGGGACACACAGACACTTTGTCAATAAAGCCACACTGATGGGCAGAGACCACCTGAGAGAGAGCTGCTGTACTGACAACTCTTTCATATGAGCCCAGTAACTGGGAAAATGGAGGTGGATGGATGTGCAGGGAAAAGCTTCTGTTGTGCAGCAGATGTTTTCAGCCTGCTAGGGTGGAGGCTTCTTCCAGCTTACTATCAGGGAGGCCAAGCTGAGGGGACACAGATCAGTTTGGGAGTTCATAGTCCTGTTGACTAATTTTTCTATTGGGGAAATGTCAGGGTGTGTTTGCTTGCACTTGGGATATCTTAATTCCCTCCTCTGATGATGATTCCTGTCCTGTAAATGTTTTCACTGTTGCTGGTTAATGAATTCAGTTCAGCCTGGCAACTTATCTGCTAAGGCAGTCTGAGCAGCAGATAGTTGATATTTACCAGGCTGGAGTTAAAAATAATTCACGCATTACATTTGAATGTTGAATCTGAGGTAACCAGTCAACACAAGAGCATAGTCCATAAGTAAGAACAGATGCAAAATTAATCAGATACAATTTTTTTTCTGTTTTTTTTCCCCATGACTATTTTATTTTTCTGCTAAACTCTGGCTGTTTCCATCTTTCCCCTGTTGCAGGGAATAAAACCTGCATGCCAAGCTCACAAACAAAACTGCCTTTGACTGTCTTTCTGCTGATAAACACAGCAAAGTGTCCATCCATTCTTGCAATCCCAGGAGTCGCTGTAATGACAATGTTATGCGCAACCAAAGCAGTGCCAGGAGGTGCAGACTGGAGTGTGACAGAACAGAACGTCCCTGAGCAGCAGCTGGTGGCCAGGAACCTGGGAGCACAAACCCAAGAAATGCCTCTCAGTATCTTTGCTTTGCTTACAATGGAAAGACTTTTGTCTGATCTACCATGGCAGTTCCTATGGCTTGTTTGATGTTTTTCTGTTTTCTTAACCATCTATTCACAGAGCAATACTGTCAAGGGGGAAAGCCCAGAGATTTATATCAGCTGGGCTGGATTAAAAATTCCTTCAAGCACAGTGCTGCCCGAAGGCTCATGGCTGTGCTGCATTGGGAAAGGAGCACAGCAAAGCAACTAAAAATGGTCAGAAACACATCCCCCACAAGTTTCCCAGACTGGGAGCCTCAGTCACCTGGTGTAGTCTTCACAAGTGGTTCCAAGGACTGAGTGAGGAGTCCTTATGGGCAGCAGGGGTGAATAGGGTCAATCCTGCCCTCAAGAGGTCTCTGTCCCAAAGAGGCCACCAGGCTTGACACCTCTGATTTCTGCTGACTGGAGAGTTTGGACTCGATAACTCAGAGTCCAACAGCTGTTGATGCTGTTCTTACAATTGCTTTTCTTGGCACACTGTCTATGTTAGGAAGGATTTAAAAGGTTTTAGGGGCAGCCTATGAATAGGCTTTATTTCTTACCCTGTAGGGATATGGTAAAGACAAGTGAGAGACGTGCATTGTGGCAAGTTGACTGTGCTTTTGGTTGGTCCTATTAGCATGCTGGGAGCAGACCTGCCATTTTGACACCAGAAGACTAGGATTTCACAGGGGAAGGACATAAATCAGCATTAGTTACCTCAGAGACTGTGAATGAATGGTAAAATGCACAATGTTCCTTGCTAGCAAAAACAACCAAGTGGCCACCATCCACACCACATAAATTTTGGGCAGTTGAAAATTGGTGGATCATTATTAGTGTCTATGGAGACAGAGAGCTTTGTAGGCCACCCTTAATTCTGGCACTGAGGAGCTGAGCTAGTGCCTGGGGCAGCAAACAGCAGTACTGGTGAAGAATTTAACACCCATGTGAATTGGTGTATTGGCCATCCTTGAGCAGGTAACCAGACACAGATTTCCTGGGAAGGGCCAGTGACCCCTTCAGCACATTCCTGCAGTGACACCACTTGTCTCACACACCTGTGTCACCGCACTACCTCTTCTCTGTGACCCACAGAGATGGGAGGTCATGGTTCCTGGTCTAACCCTGACACTGAACAAGGGGGTGAGTGAGGAAAACACACTCTTGCAGACCAGCTTTTCTCTCTGGTATTTGCAAGCAGATATCAAGAGCAACACCTGGTACATGTCCAAGGTGCCGTGGAGAGGATGTGCTCTGGAACACCCCAGAGCAGACCCTTCATAGCTGTGCTGTGGTCACTGTCACTCTCCTTATGGAACAGCCCCTTCCTCTCACTCTTGCTCCTGGGAGTAGGGGAATATTTACAATACACTTGTTGTTTTGAAGCTCAGTTCCTGCTCCATTGCACTGGTTGCTTATTGAGTATTGAATTTTTAAGAATTAACTTAAAAGTTGCATCAATACAAAAGAAGGCTGTAACTGACAGGATTTATATGTTGTAATCCAGACTTTTAGAGGTTTTCCCCCTATAATTACCAACATCACATCTCATCTCATTTGATTTCATGCCACTGTCACACTGCTTTTCCTTCTGTCCTCTCAAGAACCATCTCTCTGAAAAAGACACCATGGAGCAGGAGACTAGGAGCCTCCCTGAGATCTTGTACAGGCTGCACCTGAGGTTGCCTGTCCTGGCATCAGGCACAACTTCTGACAACAATCCTACAAACTTGGGCAGAACCATGAGGGCTGAGCCATGAACTTCCTGCCACAGGCATCACTGCTTCACAGGTCCTCAGGGAAACTGTTGCCCCCATTTAGAGTCAATCAACTCCAGGATAATTCACTTCTCTCAGTAATATGCAAAAGAGGACTTGTTTCTTCCTTTTTGGGAGCATCATTTAGCTAAAACATTTTCCTAGCTCAAAACAACAAAAATGCAGGGCAGCTACAGAAGATTTCTTAGGCCTGTTGCTGTAGGCCTATCATTCCTTGCAGGGGTGCAAACACTGCTGTATCCTCATCCCTCACCAAAATGCAGGCTGAGAGAAAAGAGGGAGCCAGCACAGTTGCAGAGGCAATATAAAATGATGCAGCTGGGAAGGTGGTGAGAGCTGCCAGCACCAGAGCTGCCTAGACCCCTTGTCTATCACAGCAAGGACAGGGTAACTTTTTCTCTGGGGGGAACCTTGTCTCTGCCTCGCTGCACTGCCACTGTGTCTGCAGCGGCCTTCAGAAACACAGGTCACTTTGGTCCAAAGGTGTCCCTCCATCCTCCAGTCTTGTACTCAGCTCTGTCCTCAGCTAGATTTCTGCAGTCCAGAAGAGTAGTTCGACCTGCTCTTTGTGTCCTGCAACCCAGACAGCCAAGAGAGGCACTAAGTATCTCAGCTGGCTGTCTTAAAGGTGCCTGCTGCCATTCAGGAGAGGGTAAGAGGAGGTGGCTTCATAATGTCCACAGACAGTTCCAGCGAGTGCCTGAAGGAATGTTTGCCTCATTTTCTAGGACATGAATCTGAAAAACACTCACTGGATATTAAAAACAATAAACATTTGTTAGATAATAAATCCCAGACTATGCTTTCTTGATAAACTGGATGATTTTATAAGGACTCCCCCATGACTGAAGACAGATTCTTTCACAGTGTCGTAATTTGTTTTGAGCTTTGCTCTTCATTACCTGGTTTTGCCTACATCCTGCTGTATGAATGAGGAAAACACCTCCAATCGCCCTTTGTGCAATCTTAAGGGAGAAATTCAAGTAACTGGTAAAGTAATAAATCCTTACTGCAGATCATCACTCATTTTTTTATGAATTTATTTAGGAATTTTACCACTGGTTGGAGGAGGAGAAAGCAAAAGGTAGAGCAATTTCTCTCCTTTGTTACTACAACAGGCTGCAATAAATAAATAAATAAATAAAAAATCCCTCCCTCCATCCAGCTATTGCGCTAGTCCAAGTCTATTCAGTGGGACCATGAGTCATGTCACCAACAGCTCTGCAAGAACAGAGCTATTTCTACATCCTAACAAAAGCAATTCTGTAGCTCAGGATGACAAATTCATGAAACATCTGTGAAAGGTCAAGAAACAACATGCCACTTTGGGACAAACAGCCTTTCTTTTGAGATCCCACATTTTAGAGAAAATCTCTGCTTCTCGGCACATGCTGCCAAAAGTTATATTAAAAATACCACACTATAAAAATGTTAATATAACACAGTGCTGTTTTATTTCTGTTTTTTAGCAAACTCAGAAGAGCAGTTATAATATTTTAAGAAAACAGCAAGCCAGCAACCAGGTACTAGTCTACTTCAGTCTGTGCAGGTCCTTCCTTTCCAGCCAAATCTGATTTTTACCCATCTCTGCTGTTCCTTTCCCTCTCTATAACCTGTGCAACCAGGGGCCAAAGGCTGCACCATTTCCGTCTCTCCCTTTTCCATTCCAGAGACTGCTCCCAACAAACCACGACAGCGAAAAGGGTACTTCCAAAGAAAATAGGCTAACTGGGGGTAGGGGTAAGGTGAGGAGGAAGGAAGGTAGTTAGGGCAGGACCTGAAATTACTCAGCTCAGGCACCTGTGTGCCTACTTGGAATAGAAAATCTGCCCCCTTTGGTGAGCAGAAAAAGAGATTTTGCCTCAGGGATGAGTCTGGGTCAGGTCTGCAGATCGGTGCGTAGCAGTTTCCAGAAATCCCTTTCTGTGGATTTTAACATGGAAGGGGACAATCTAGCCCAGATTTTAAAAAAACCAAACTCCTCTTAAATCCCCTGGAATGCAGTTTTCCTTTCTGTTTTGTCACTTACAATCATAATTATAGGTGTTGCTACTGCTCCATCCATTGTTACCCCTGGCTAATACTTTCCATCATATCCACTCTTTCCAGTTGCTGACAACTTCGTCAGACCTTCAGCTTTCAAGATCTAAAATCTTCCATGCTCTTTCTCTGACTGAAGTCGATCAGGAAATATCCATGTCAACATATCCATGTTAAAGAGATGCTCTCTTTAACAAAAATTCGTGACAAAGGCAGGTTTCCCCACCAACCCTTGAGATGATTGTGAACGTTCAGCACAGGAAATTGAAATTTGGCCGAAAGACAACAGTGAAGTCAGAAGGTTTTGTGACACCACCTCACAGATAGTGATTTTAAATAAATTGATGTGGACTTGATGAACAAGGTAGTAATGCCTGTCCCTCCTGCATGCACAGGGTTTGATCAGTTCTCTGTTATGCTGTGGCTAAAGCAGAGTGTAGCTGAACACACCACACTGGCAAGCCTGGTACTGTTCAGAGGGGACAGTGGGGCTTCTTATGCCATACAGGAGAGAGAGAATGAGGCGTGCACAGCCCCAAAATCAGTGATCGGTGCTGCAGAAGCAGAGCAGCCCTGTACTCCTAAGTCACAGGCAGACATGTGCCTGAACCACCAGTCAGGCACATCTTGTGTCACTGCCACAACCCTGGCTGTAGAACTGGAGAGGAGGCACACACCTCAGTGATCTTCTCAGCTGTGGTGTGGGCACAACATGCTGGTATTTCAAACTGCATTTATGCCAACCCAGCTCTGGTCTGCCCTGGGGCACTGCAGGGCCACAGGCCTTTCACACAGTGGGAATATTTGTGACTGGCTCCTCCAGAGGACCAGCCTTTAGCATGGCCTTCCAGACCTGGCTCCCCTCCCACAAAAAGCATATTGCCAGTGTCTGGGTCCACTCTGCAGAGCAAATCAGGCAGTATTAGATATTCCTGAGCAGGGTTCCCATGCTCTTTTTCCCAAATGAACTTGGTTATTAGTGGATTATCTATTAAGGGACTCAGTACCCATATTTTCTAAACCTTGTGTCTAACATTTCTCACAAAAGTCAAGTATGGGATTCACTGGAAGTAAATGGAAACTACAAGCAGGGCATAGTACAATTTGGAAAAGAAACAGAAAGCATCAGGCATCCTTCTTCCACAGACTTTTCTTTGAGGAGTTCTCAGCAAAGCCACAGGAGCAGAAACAAACCATCTCTGGCTCTCAGTCCCTCCATAATACTGACTGAATCACTTTGACCTGATAAAGGACAAAGTCTGCCAGCAGAGGAATCACCAGCACACAACTACAGCACTTCCACCAGATTCCAGATCTGTGCCTGCTGGCATCTAATCTGCCTCCAGCCTAAGGGATGGACCATAGAGATGAACCCTCCTGATCTCTACTGTATTCTAGGTGCTTTGTGCCACTGATATCTGGAGGAGGCAGCAAGGCAGGAAAAAATGCTCAGATGAAAGACATTCTTAGTGCTGTTTTTTCATGTATATTCATTTTTATACCTTATTAATTTTTAAATTGTATATAAACAAGCACAAATAAGAATTCCCATTGTGAATGTCAAAGCTCCAAAGACCTAGGACTACATGGCTCCACTAACTTTCAAGGAAATAAAGGCTCATGAGTGCCAATATTATTGCTGAAAACAAGATCTAAGTAGCTTAAATCTTTGAAAGTCTTAGACACAGCTTTCAGTTACATGCTTGAGTCACTAAAGCATGTACAACAATAACATCATAAATGTGTATAAATATCCACTTAATGAACACAAATGTTCACACGTATTTCATTTAATTGAATTTTATAGTAGATTTTACACACTATCTGCTTTTTCTGTTTGTGTCTGGGACTGAGCTAAGACACTGATTTAGAATTTCCTTTTCTTCAGCTTTTTGTAATTTTCTTACGATAAATTCTCCTGTTTGCTCACGCCTCGAAATTATACTCTTACTATATCTAGAAAAAACTGCCATTTCACCTATTTTCTAATATAATCCAACCATTTTTAAAAAATATTCTGATAAAATAAAATGTTATTCCAAAAAATTGTTTTCAAAACTAGGATACCTTTTATGAGGAAGAGATCTGCTGAGAAAATTATAGTGTTTAACACCTAGATAAGCAGATCTGCACTTATGAATTGCATTGATTTCAAAGGATCTGTTTGGAGTGGCAGGTTTACGTAGAGAGACTGGAATATCCTGTCATATGTGATTCTCTGGCCTCCCAGCACTCACTACAGATGCATTTCTATGGTTTATTCAACATTTGCACTATATTTTATTGAAAATCAACCCCAAACCAAACAGTATTTCATTATGCTACTTTTAAAGAGAATAGATTTTAAAGTTTTTGAAGCAAGACTTTTTGACTAGTATCAAAAGCCCTACAATCTAGCTCAAACACTTGGCCTTTATCTTGCAGCTATGCTACAAACAAACAATAGGATAAACCAAGATATGCTTGAGATACATGTATTTGAACAACAACAAAAAAAGTGATTTTTTTCAAGGAAGATTCAAATCTTTACACATTTTTAAGCCTCCACTTGAATCAGTATCAATTAGGCCACACCACTGACATACACTCCAAATATTACACCTGCTTGTGTATCAGACAATTATCATGCCAAGAGAATGTTTTGCTTTCATTTTTACTCGTGGCTCTGTCCTTGTTTCTGCAGATTGCATTGATTCAAAGCCAGTGACCTTGGCTAATTTGTGGAGGACAATTAACACTCAAGCAAGAGTGTTTCAAAATCCAGCTACTGATAACTTGCCAAAAGAAAGGACAAAGTCATAAATTGCACATTATGGTTCAAAAAAGAAAAGAAAGAAAGAGGGAAAGGAAAGGAAGAGGGAGAGGGAGANGGAAGCAGGTATCAAATACACTGAATGCCTAAGCAATGAATTGGTTTTTTTGAATGGTTGATAAACTTACATGGGAATCTGGGAACCAAAAAATACAACAAACATAAAAGTACTCTATTTGTGGTTGCATAAAGAATAAGAAAAGGCCATGTATAGAAGAGACCTTGTGAAATATGAAGAATATGTTATTATTTAGCACTATGATCAATGTATTCAAAGTATTGATGGCATAAGTATTTTCTCCCTCTTTAAGCAGCTGCAAAACACAAAATAAAGAGAACAAGAGATTCACCAAATCCACCTCTATTTCTTCTAAGACTTTAATAAAAAGAAGAATTCGTCAACAGAACCATGGCCTAAGCCCACCTTCCCATCACTTTTGGAAACCTAACTCTGAACTTTACTATCTTCATGTTTGCCAGAATTATTCTACACACTGGTTTTGCCTGAACTACTTCATTAGAAATTGCTAAAGAAATTGAGCTGCTTTATAAAGTATTTAAACCACTTGCATATCCTCTTCTTTACATGGGTCTTACAGATCATCTCAGTGGTGAACAGGTCAAACTCAGTAGGGGGTGAGCCAGGGAGGAAAGGGACAACAGAAATTCTTTATGGCAAAAGACCATAATTTCAATAATGACTTTGAAGATACTCATTTCACAAACAAATCACCCTGGATGACAAATCCTTCACATAAGTACATTATAACTAGTCAAAAGCACACCTACTTTGAGAGTATAAAAATATTCTGAGCCTGGTTAGGGCTACCCACATATTAACATCATATATTAAAGTTGCTTCAAATGAAGATTTTCAAATTACACCAACAGGATCTTTTTTTTGGGTAGCTGTATTGTGCTGGAGAGAGCAGACACTTCAGTGGAGAAGGCTGCTGTGAAGGATGACCTCCCTCTACCTTTCTTTCTTCTTTTCATTTTTTTTTCTTATTCACCAGAACTCTTTAATCTCATCACTTTACACAACTACACAAGGCAAAGCAGAAAATCTCTGTTCATTCAGGACGTTCATACAGAAACCAAAGTCTGTGGTTTTCAATGCACCCCCAAATGAAAATGGAGCCCAGCAGTCCCACTTCATAAGCAATAAGAGGGCAGGGCAGAGAGCAGAATGACATTCCCAAAACTGTGTGATGGTTTGTTGACAGATGGAAGCAGAATCCATGTCTCTTTGCAGTACTCTAATGCCTTTGTCCTTGCCTGAACAAGTGGGCAAACTGAAATGCCACGGAGAACAGCTTGCAGTGATCACTACTCCTCATAATCATGCATTTAATTTGGAGCCCAGAAATGGCAGCAATGGGAAGAGTAAGAAGTGCCCTGCAGTTTAGGGACTTCATGTTGACAGAAAGTAGAAAAGATGTGGAGACTGGTCTCAAGCCTCCTTGCATTGAGTTGCAATATAATCTGGGACTGAGGTAAAAACCTCAGTCTCCAATGAATTGTCATGGACTGCAGATTTATAACCCTGAAGAGAAAAGCCATCAAAAGCTTTTTGACAAGCCTCAAAACTACTGCCTGACCACAGCTTACATAACCCTGTTGAGTACCAAACCTGGTCTGCAGCAGTGTTTATATCACGCAGGTCTGAACAGTAAGAATGGGGGAACAACAGAATGAAACATTTTTAGAAAAAAAAAGTGAGAGAATATGAGAAAATTTACATGTTTTTCTCACAACTGCACACTTGCCTCCTCACTTTGCTCTCTTGGGCAGTCCAGTTGCAAGGCTTAAAGTTGTTCTTTTGGCCCAGTGGAAATGCTACTTTATTTTCTTCACAGCAAACCTGGCAATACCTGAATTTTGCAAGAGAAAAATAAACCAAAAAAACTAGATCCTGTATAATCCCAGCATGGAAAAAATACTGGCAGTCTTAACATTTTTTTCATTTAAACACATGGGAAAAGCAGTTACAAATTTTAATTCAGCCTTATGGTAACAATTGCAGATACAGTGACTGAAATGAAAATTATTCTTTTTCTGAATGTTTCCTTATTGTTCAAAACTAACTTTGTCTTACCAAGCATATGTAAGAATATATATCTTTTATAAAACTAGACACAATGCAGTTGCCTTCTCTTCCAGTGGATTGGGATATTCACTCATCAATTTAATAACAAATATGGGACTAAAGTTCATTTTGAAGCTTTAGCTCTATCCACAGCTTTCTCTGGAAAAATTATCCATTTTAGTCTTGCATTTTTGGGTTCCAAAGAACTGAACAAGTTGCTGAAGTGTTTGCTCAAGCTAATAAACTATCAGCTGGCACAATTTAAGAACACAGTCTTGCATTTCTATGCAGCATCTTTAAAACTCCAACTTTCTCACAAGGACAAGAGCAGTCACGATGCAGTAACTTAGCCCAAAATAGGTATGCAAATATTGGCTGTACTGGATCACTAAGCCACCTGCTAGAGGGTCATTTGCATCTTCTTAAACAGAACAGGCTTTACTGGGACGCAGACTGATTTCTTAAAAATCTTTTAGGATCTAGGCAGGACAATTTTCATTTCTTAATGGAAAAGATCAAATTCTGAAATCCACACACTAACTAGAATTTTGAAGAGCTAAGAACAGAGCAGCATTAAGAACACCTGTATTCACATAATCAAATGAGTCTCCAAAATAAATGCCACGATCACTTTAAAAGCAGATGAGTTATCTAATGTGCTTGTACGTGGGAATGCAGCTCTCCCTGCACTGGCAAGTTTAACATCTGAGCGTGCAGCAGTCAATCCAGGTGAACAAGCCTTCTGCACAATTTGAATCAGAAAGCTTTATCAAAGCAAAGGGTTTTTTTAATTCCTGCAAAGACAACAGACACCACCCTGAAGTGCCAAGAATGGCAGATCCTGTAATGCAATACATCTGCCTGCTTCTGATCACCACTCCAGGATTTGAAGTCTACATGTTGCCAACAAACAGCCCCACCACAGAAAAAGTTTGATTTTCACTACACAGGCCCTGAATCTTCTCCCAGCTCTGGTTCATGCCAGTATTGCAAGAATGAATCCATTAAAAATAGTGGAGTTGCAGCAACACAAGCCTACAGTCTCCCTGCCTTAGGTGGAGTCATCTGTTAAAACAGATGCCACCTCTCTTTGCTGGTCACTACTGAGACCAGCAGAAATCCATACGTGCCACAGAAATGGAGCCAGTGCCATTACTGCTGAATTTTCACTCAGAAAATTGCAGGTGTGGATAAGACAGCTACAGTAGAGACAGACCAAGCACCAAGAGCTTTGTACCCCTTTATATAAAAGTTTTCCATAGAATGATCTTTCTTAAATTTCCTTGTGGGTCTTGTGATGGGCCATTCTGTGTAAATACTTCTGCAGGGCCTTTCTTTAGGATGGTGATGCCTGATGAGGTGGAAGGGTTGTGGTGGAAGGGGAAGATCCTGGACACAACCAAAGCAATCTGAGACTTTTTTCATTGTTGGTTGGGAACTGACCATGAGAATAGTGCTACAGATTACAAAACTGTAACTAAATAACCAAAGTGCTAAGAAAGTGTAAAATAAATGCCATGGTACATCAGTCTCAAAAAAAGACACTTCAAAGAATTAGGTAACTAAAATATTGACATAGCCTTTTTACATATCAGTATGTTTTTGCTTCCCTAACTGTATTTTTTCTGCAGCAAATATGTATCTGTATGAAATATATTCAGCATATAAAACTTAAAGGTGGAACATATGTGTCTGATAAATAGCCTGTTACAAGCTTATTGTATTTCAGGATTGTTCCACTGCAGTTTACAATTTGTTTTTATGTTCTTTTGAAACTGTTTTGGTAAAACTGGGATTAATTTAACACACATTTTATTAAAATTGTTTGCAGTAGGGTAAGACAAAATTATGAAGTACAGCAGACACTGAAGCACTGAGCTATCTATAGTGTTTAGGACAACTAAAAATAAAGCATGTCGAACTGCAAATTCCACAAATTTCCTGATGTCCTGGCACCAGGCACTCTGCCTCAGATGCATGCTAGAAGGAAAGGTCTTTTACACAATTCAGTTTTTCCTTAGACAATATGACAGGTATATCATTGAATTATTTCCATGGAGCCACTGTGTATGAACAATAAAATTCTCAGTCCAACTCATTTTGTAAATATGCTAGAGCTGTTCAAGGGTTCTCTGAGCTCATGTGATGGGAGTGATGGCCCTCGACGGTCAAAAGAAAGGAAAATTCTCTGCTGGGATTTTTCCATCTGGTTTACATTGCAGTCCAAACTTTATGGATCAAAGAAAAAGCATTTTCTCTTTCACCGTGTTATCTAACATGAGCCAAAGTATTTTTGGGTCTGTTCGGTGGAAAAGAAAGAGAGCACCACTTTATGGAAACTATCCCTATTTTTATTAGTTTCAAGTCACTTTTTAAAGTCATAATGTGTACTAATAGACATGGGCATCAGCCATGTGAATGCTGGTACAGAGAGCTGAACAATGAAATCTTTGCTCCATTTTTATTTGGTTCTTAGAAAAGCTGTGACTGCCATTCCTAGAAAGATAATCACACGGCTGCAAGTTTAGAGGCAAACATAAGCAAATTTGCATCCATAAATCAATAGCAGAGCTACTAAATTCTTTTAGCTATAAGGCTATCTACCCTTTAAGGCTTGGGCTGAAATACAGGAGTCTAGAAGGAGTTTAGTCATACAGAGCTTTGACTTGGAGCCTTCAAAGCCAGACATGCTCTGCTTTCTTTCCATTTCAGACACTTTCTTCTAATGTTTCTTAGTTATATCAACAACCCCTCTAAGTCATAAGTTCTGGTGGCTCACTTCTGATTAGCTGGCACCTAACCTTGCTGCCTAGTTAGCAGAGTTGGGGTAGGAATAGAAAAAAGACTCCTAAAATAAAGAAATAAAAACAAACAAAAAAATCCAGTTCGCAAGGCACATGGACTACTCTGAACTTTCCAGGAATGTAACAAATGAAACTGTAGAATCACTTAGGTTGGAAAAGACCCAGCAATAGGACTAGAGGAAAGGGGAAGACCCTGATGCACAGGAAGATCCGCCTGAATATGAGGAAGGACTTCTGTACTGTGTGAGTGACCAAGCACTGGCACAAGCTGGCCAGAGAAGTTGTGGAGACTCCCTTACTGGAGACATTCCAGAACCATCTGGATGTAATCCTGTGCAATGTGCTCTAGGATGGCCCTGCTTGAGCCCTGGTTGAGTCCAACCCAGAGAGNCCCTGCTTGAGACCTGGTTGAGTCCAACCCAGAGAGATTGGACCAATGACCCACTGTGGTCACTTCCAATCTAATCCATTCTGTGATTCCGTGATCACAAAATTCAACCATAAACCTAAAACTGCCAAGTCCACAACTAAACCATGCTTTAAGTGCAAAATCTACAAGCCTTTTAAATACCACCAGAGATGTTACTCCACCCTTCCCTAGATAGTGTTCCAGCCCTTGACAACTCTTTCAGTGAAGAAATTTTTCCCAGTATCCAATCTAAATTTTCCCTGGTACAACTTGAGGTTTATTTCTCTTGTCCTCTTGCTTGTTACCTGAGAGAAGAGACCAACCCTCATCTCATTACAGCCTCCTTTCAGGTACTTGTAGAGACTGATAAGCACCCCCGCCATAGCCTCCTTTTCTCCAGGCTGAATAATCCCAGCTCCTTCAGTCCCTTCCCATAGGATTCTTCAACTTTGTTGTCCTTCTCTGAATGCACTCCAGTGCCTCAATGTCTTTTGTGTAGTTACAAGGTCTTTTTGTGACAGGGTACAGAGTTCCAAAAAAAACTCCCACTGCCAAACAAAACACCTCAAAATCACACACAAAAAAGCATAAAGCAGCCATAGTTTTTGTAATTTTTTTCTGTCTCTTAGGTATTAGAGAGACTTTTAGTAGTTATAACTTTCCAGAGAATCAAAGTATGTCAGCTGTACAGTCAAACACTTTCTTCTGGACTGCTTAGTCTTTTAGTCACATCAGTGTTTCAATGGGGATCAGAAACCCAAACTTTTAAAAACTTGCTGGATTCAAACTTGGGAGAAACAAAGATTAATTAGATGTACAGATTGTACCTATCAGATCTTGGTGGGAAAACTCTCAGAAAGCAAGTAGCACAGGCAACTGAGTGTGCTTATTCTACAAAGTCTGAAGCAGCCCCAACCTTGCAGGAGGTAAGGAGCACATGTGGGAGCAATGCAGTGTCCAGCTGTTGGGAAAAACTTGTCTGTCTGCAGGAAAACCAGACATTTTTACACCAGTCTGTGAAAAGGAGAAAACTATACCCTAAACTAGTCCAAAGCGCATATATTCCAAATAAAGGAAATTGCAGCTAAAGAAAGGAAAAAATATCAGAATTCAAGAGCTAGATACTTCCACTGATTGGAATATTATGTTGGATTTAGATGAGATGATTATTACAAACAGGACATGACTACATTGATTAATGTGACATCTGAATCTAAAATAAAGATTTTGGAGAGAATATTTGACTCATGTGGAATACAGATGGGTGAAACTTCAGGCAGACTCCCTGTAAGGGAAAATAAAGTCTTGAGAAATAGAAAAGTTTGCAATTGTCTATGGAAATGAAATATCTGTCCTTGTGTTGAAAGCATATCAAAGTGTATATTTCACTTAAAGACATTATAGTGCAGAGGATGAGAAAACCTTGAAAACAGGAACCATTTCTGTAGGAGGAAGAAAACAGCACAGCTGTGCATTTAAGCTGATGTGCTGTAAGAATGAAGGCCATCCTTCCCCATCTTCCTTTGGGGCTGCAGCATCTGCTGTCCTCCCATGCATCAGTCCAGCTCCATCCATTCAGCTTGCTCACCTCCAACAGAACTAGTTGCTGTTGTAGGGCATTGGTGTGGTGTTGAATTGTTCACTGAACCAGTTCCTGCCTTGAACAGATATTTAGCAGCTGTTTACTGTAACCAGATTGTGCACAACAGGGAATGAGGGGGAGAAGAACCACATCTTCTGGTGGCAGCCAACAGTTACACCAAGTTCTGCACAATGTAAAACTTGCTGTAAGCAAGAGGACACCAAAGAAAGAGAAATTGCCAGCAAGTAAAGAAGTATAGACACTCCATTACAGTCTGCTTTTAGTGTTAGAGAACGTCTTTAAATAAACCCATTGTTGAAACCTTTGTTTAAAACAGAAGAGGCATAGTGAAAACAGTCTGAAATTACACACACTGGTATGTGCAAACAAATGTTAAATCCATGGTACAAGTCTGGCCTGGGACTTCTTGGTGACGCTGAACCTGGATAGTGATTCTGCACTACTCTTGTCACTATCCAGATGTCCTAAAGAACATGTGATACATAAATTCTATATTTAATACCTATGACAAACCAGCAGATCATAATGTCATACACTGGATCACAATTTGATTGTTATGTTTTGTGACAGCTGTGATTTGAATGATATTATTTCATAAGCAGGGAATTATAATTAAGCTGTCTTATGAAAAACAGTGTCAATATTGTTCAAATAACATTTTAAAAACCTGATAAGCTGTTTGCATAGATAGGGAGTATTAATCTGTAGGACAACACACCTGGGACTATCACCTGTTGAAATCCTGTATAATAAAAGTCTTAGAAATAGACCACTATCACTAAGAGTATTGCAAGTTCCTGCAAATCCCATGAGAAAAAGTGAGACAAAGGAGAGCAACACAGGCACAGGCCTATGCACATATATAGTATCAAAAACATAGTCCTCATCCTAGAGGCCTCTGCATCTTACAAAGCTGCTTCTGTGAGTTGAGTGTTCTGGTCCTGGACAGAACGCAGGCCTCTGTATTTTAACTCCTGCATGGCACTGGGTTTTAGCTTCCAAAAGTAGTGTGGGAATTGGAGCAGCTTTTCAGAGCAAACAAAACAATGACGGAAGACAAAGAGGTGTTGCAGAAAAAAACCCCACACCTAAACCAGATGAGATTGAGGTGAAAGTCAGTGTGGTATTGAAGGCTGCATAAGAGTTAAAAACATATAGCCAGCATTTAAATTTTGTGCACCTGTGACAGGAGCAGGGGAACATATAATGAGAGGCTTCAGGTTTTTGTGAGTCCCCAGGCATGCACATATTATTACATGCTGAAAAAAATAGCAAATCTTGAATCTAGAGAGAAAGAACATTTCTCTGGCAATGGCAGCATGGGCTAATTTCTAAAGGAACTCTATAATCCTCAGTGGAGAGGCAGAGCGAGCCAAAGGAGGAGAAATATTATATCTGAGAATGGCAGTGAATGTAGGTGGAACTAAGAAAATCTAGCACACTCTTTTAGTATTGCTTCCCAATGGGGCACAATCATGATTATCTTGGGATGGGATGTTTTGTTCAGGTCTCGAAAGAGCAGGATACAGGAAATAAAGGAAAATTGACTTCTTCGCTAACCCCAGGACTGGAAGATTTAGAATAACTCATAGTGTATTGAATGTTAGGTCTTCTGCTGCTTATGGAACTGCAGAAGAGAAGTTTAATGTATTCATTTGTTTAACAAAGCTGTAGATTAAAGTTTAATGTATTCTTTTGTCATGCATACAATTAAACCAGAAATTTGTAGCTGATTGTGAATTGTTTACTAATGAGACTAATAATTACCTGCCATATCCATTTGAGACAGGCCAGCAACTACATAGTCTGTCCTCTGGCTAGATATGCAAGAATAATTTACAGTCGGAAAGGATGTCTTAGGAAGCATGATTCTCTTGGAGAAAGTTGGCAGTGGATAGAGAGGCAGAAGTTTAAAAAAGCATTAGACATTTCAGACATGTAAACTTTCTTTGTGAGGGCAGTTTACATTGCTTGATAAGTCATTTTGTAAAATATTAGCTTTCTTGGCCAGTGGCCCAACTCTCTGGTCACATTCACAGACAGCTCTCATGTGAGAACAGACTCAGACACAGAGGATGAGAATCAATTCTTGATATGTGTATCTTGGATGATACGAAGAGGAATAATAAAACAAATCCAACCTCATTCTATGAAATAAATATCACTGCTGGCTTATTGCAGATACTTGTGGACAAGACGCTCAGCAGATGTGCAAGTGTATAGTGTTTCTGACTACAGTAGCACAAACACAACTTATCCTGTGCAGAGCAAAGCCTTGAAACTTCATAGTTAGCAAGTGTAACTTCTGTGGAGGTTTGCATGAATAATGCTCAGATTGCTGAGCCTTTTCCAGGGAGCAAAACTAAACTAAATATTTTTAAATTAAATGAATTATTGTCCTCCAAAACTAGACACCTTTCACAGAGTAGAAATTTGCCTCTTGTTTCAGGTAAAAGAAAACCTCACAACTCCAAGACTTCTCTCCCATAGCTCTGCATGAGGCTGACAAAGGACATATTCCTGTATATCCGGATATATAGCTGGTCTGCTGTCATAACTTCTGATTTCTGTTGCTGTGGAATTTTATTTGGCATGCGAAGTGATTGCCAGCAACCACATATGGCATTTCTGCCCCATAGAAAGAGCTCTGTGCAGAGCTGTGCTGCCCCATCCTCAGATGGCCCCGAGCCTGCAGTGGCTTGGGCTGACTGCCCTCCCTGGCAGTGCTTACCATGTTTTCATGCAGGTGGGCTCTAGGCAGCCATGGGTACTTGCCACAGGTGAGCAAACCAAGGAGCAGCTCAGCCTGTGAGACTGTCCTATGGGAACCCCAGAGAGTGCTGAGGGTCCCTCCCTCTACCAGCTCTGGGACCTGGCAGTGCAACCTGGCACCCAGTGCCAGGGAATTTATGCCTTGGAAGAGTTAAAGTGTACTGACGAAATTTCAACCATCCAGGGCAAGACACGAAGCCATTTTTGTGAATTGTTAAAAGCATGGTGGAAGTCTGCAGTTTTTGACAGTAACTGGCTGCCCAGCACAGGGAGGTAACACACCTCCTCACTAGGTCATGCACGATCCCACAAGCTGTAGAGTAGTCCTGGCAGCAGAGATGCTCCATGTCTACCTAGGCAGGCCAGATGTTTGTGCTTTACAGCCTACAACAGCAAAGACGTGAGGCCAGCTGACTGCAGGCAACAACACCTCAGCATCCCAGACCAGATTTGGGGTTTGTCTTCAGTAGACATTCAAGGTGCTTGTGGCAGTTTTCTGTTGGCTCTTGAAGACAAAAGCTTACTCCAAGGGATTGGTTGTTCAAGCTGAATTACCTGCTTTGGGCTTCATCCTTACATCCTTACAGCTATGAAGATAATCTTCATAGCTTGCTGAAGCAAAAGGGATAATTTTTTCCTTTGGAAAATGTGTATCTGCATTACAAATATATTTTTCCTGCATTATTGAAGCCTGCTGCATAAATTACACTTTGCAATCCTTTGCCAGAAGTTCAGGGGTAGATTAATTTTAACAAACCGCCATCATCTTTTTCCTCCCATCTCCTCCTTATGGGCTGCACTAATTTTTAGAGGATAAATTCACCACAGCAGTCAGGGCTCTATTTTGTAGCTTAAAAAAAAAATCCAACATAAAATAATATAACTGCATAATGCAGAAACACTTTCAACTCATTACTATACTGAAAAAGCAAATAAAAAGCTCAAGTTTAATGTACTCAAGGGTTCTTGCTTTGGAAAATTGCTTAGTACAGGACACAGTGATGCAAGAAAAGCCCCCTTGGGCTTTAAGGCATGACTCAGAAGCCATGAGATTTTGCTCCCTCTGCAAACTGACATGGGCTGCACCTTCCCTTTATGGTGGTGCAGGTGAGACTGACAGCGAGTTAAGGATCACTCCAGAGAACAGAGCTAACCATGGAAACCACAGCAAAGAGGAACTCCATCAAAAACCCTGGGGTTAATGAACCATGCAGCAGCACCTTGAGACTCTAATTTCATTCCAATGAATGCTTGTAATTGGAATTAAAACCCCCAGCAAAGCTAAAACCATGAAAGAAAGAAGAGATTTACACTCACCTGCATGGGGAGTTTTGAATCCCTCATTCCTTCAAGACAGACTCTTAACTCACCCAGCAGGAACGGTGGTTTGCCACGATGCTTTAGCCATACAGATTTTCCACACAGACACCTACTACACATAATTTGTACTCCATGAGCTGTATGTGTTACCACAGGTGGGATCTGCAGACAAAAAAAGCAAAGGTGAACCCATATTTAAGGAGTTTTTATTCACTACTGCTTTTCACATGACCTTGGAGAGCATACTTATTCTTCTTCCATATTAGACATACTCATGCACACCTATGGGTTGGATTTTCTTTTTTATTCTTTTGTAAATTTGTATTGTTGTTTTTGTTATAAAGTCTATAAAAAAGATTTTAGGAAGCTGCTACTTTTTGAAGTTCTTCCTAAGATCACAAAAAAAATCTCCAGAGTCAGCTTCCTCATTCTTTTGTACTTTTATCTTTCAGAAAATGAAAAAAAAGTCATCAGGTAAGGTGGCTTAAAGCATAGATCTCTGAGTTTTTGAATTAAACTGTTTGCTCTTTCTGGCTTTGGAGGCTTGAGGAGCTGCAATTTGAAGCACTAGGTCCCACTTTATTCCAAAGCATTTTGCCAGAAACTGTGGTCAGATCAATGCTGCTTTTCATGGGAAATTTGATTATCGGTTAGCACAAGAAATGCAGGTCATCTGGGGAGTGATGCTGTACAGAACCTAAGCACGAGACTGTCAAACTGTAAACATCATGAGGCTCTGTCAGAGGAGAGGGGACACAGGCTCATTCTGCCCTGAGATAGAAGGAAATATTTCCACTTTGCACAAAAAACTATTCCAAAATATTTTGATCAGCACCTTGAAAACAATCTGATTTAATGCTTTTCTTCACTTGCTGTTCTGTGAAATACACCTTCACGCTTTTCATCCTAGCTGGACATTCTGCTTTTGAAATAATCTGGGTTTTCCAGCAGACAGCTAGTTTGCTTCTCCATGAGCTCTAAGAAGGCCAGCTCATCTCTTTCTCCTTGGCAGAGGTGGTAGGATGATGGACTCAGCATTCCTGCCAGGAAGCTGCTCTCCAGAGCAGCTGGAGACCCCAGTGTGGGTAATTTGAAAAGGCAAATAACGAGCTTTTCTTAATACATGTCTTTGAGAAAAACATACCTCTAATCCCCATGGTCACATCACACAGTGAACGCTAGCAACATGTCATTTAAAAGCATATCTTAAAGGAACAAATGAAAAAAAGCAGAGCCAATGGGTATAGAAATCTGTAACTGTAAACTAGCTACATCAGTAAAAGGCTAAATTCCCATGACTGGGGGAAGAGGAGCCTTCTATCAAGGCTAAAGCCCAGTTCCTTGTGGCAGCATCTGGGAAAAACATGACACTGCAAGGAATCACACATCCTCAACATGGCTGAGCAGCCATGGAGCATCACACACTTAATTCCACAAGGAAAAGCCCACAGAGTAGAGGTGTACAATAACCACTAAAGAGTAGGGTGGGAAAAAAAACTCTGTTAATGCTCTGATAGGACAAAATTGGCAGTTGTTACATCCCCAGTTATTTAGGCCTTTATGAACTAGGAAACTTAAGTTTGAGCTCAGATCTCCCATGGCAGCAACATAGGAACCAGAGCACTAGCAGGGCTGACCACCTTGACGTGACTGGCCTGCAGAAGGAATTTCCCAGTCTCAAGTTTCAAATCTGTGGAATGTCCAGGATTGTTCAGGTCAGGAAGATGTTTCTTCCCCTCCTTTACTTCAATTTCAATATAAGATAAGTGCAGCAGCTTCCAGCCTGGAGACACTTTGAGTGTATTACATGTAAAGGTCTGTCTAGGACAACAGAGTAATTGAACACAGGGATAAGAAAACAGAGATGGGCAACCTGACCAACTACAGATGTCAGAAAGGGGAGAAGGGTTACTAACCTATTTTATTTTTTTTTTGGTGAGAATGTGAGCAGGCATAACCCACAAAGAAGTCTGGTCTGCTTTCTGAAGAAAGTACTAAAGCCCCATGAACAAGTGTGATACAGCATTTCCTTATTTACTGAGAAATTGAGGCAGAGGTGAATATTCACATGATCTAATTGCTGATGCCAACAGTAAGTCTTTCAGGTTCTCTACAGGTAGTAGTGAGAGTTAGATGCACCTCCTAAGAGTCAGCCAGTTTATCTAAATTACACTCCTGCTATAAATATCCTTCTCAATAAAGGAAGCATCTCTGTCTCTATTAATAATGCTTGACTTAGGAGTGTAATCAGTGCCAGAACTTTGATGCTGTTAGTACTGCCAGGTTTCTCTTTGTCTTTTCTCTTTGTAGTGTCAGAGCTGTAGAGCAGGCTGTTCTCTGATATTTTCTAATGGTTTCTGTCTGCTTTCAAACAAAAGAAAAGCACTGGTTGCATCTAGGTTGTGATTAGATATCAACACACTGGAACTAGATATGCACACTGCAAACAGTAGTTTACAAATAAAGACAAGCTAAATATTAATAAGTACGACAAATTCTTCATGGGGGTCTACTTGCAGGAAACAGAGGCTGTGGAAACACGGCGCATCGATGGTAGAAACCAGCAAGGCAGCAAGTAATTTTCAAGCCTAAAATAAAGATAAAAGCCAAGTGGAAACCTACTCCATAAAACAACTTCTTCAAGCTGCCTTCCTTCTAAGGAAAAATGGAGGTATAATCCTGACAAATGTTATGGCAAAAAGTTCTGCAGTATTTTTATTGTTAAGGTTTCCTGTGTTAGAAAAACAGTTAATTTTTTTCTCCTAGTTTAGTTTACCTAACACAAAAATATTTAAATATAGGAGAAGAAAAAGGGAAAAGAAATGAATAAGAAAGAACCTTAAGCTCTAGAAACACTTTTTTCTGTAGTGAACTCAGAGTGACCGAAGTTCGTAACATAAGTTGAGTGTGCAATATTTTCCACTGCTTACAGTTCCCTTCTGAACTTCCATTTTGTGGGAATACACTTGGATCATTGCTGACCTGTCTTTGGAAAAGGCTCACTGTGTATTTTGGCTTGGCTTCCTTCCATTTCTACTCCTCTAAGTCTGTTCCCCATTTCAACATCTCTTATTGCCACATTGCCAAACACATTACACAACCCCAGAGAAGTAATTTATAGGAATATTAGTAATTCGGCTGTGACAAAACAAGCACTTTTCCCTTTTAACAGATCATTCTCTCCTGGGAATCATTGTTATGTAGCTGTTTGCTCCCTTGTTTACAGCATTGCACTGGATGTGGTATTTAAACAGGCAAACGACCCAAAGCAGTATAAACCTGTGAAAGCCAGGGCTCAGCAGCAGCTTTCAAAGCAAAACCTGGCTGGAATTATCCTGCGAAAACTTTTTCAACAGAGCCTGGAAGAGTCTCATAGATGAGTGTGTAACCTTCCTATAGCCAATCAAATCAAACAAGTTGTGCATAAAAGAGAGATCCTGATTTGATGTCTGTAGCCTGAGGCAGGGCCATCCTTATGAGTCTCCTCAGCACTCTGGGAATGCAATCCATCACCAAGTACAGGGCACTCTTAAAATGCCAGCAGATACAAGGGTATGAAGCTGCATAACTTAGCCCAGGACTGGAATTGGCCATAAATTATAAAAAGCTTAAAAAAAGCAGTCTTGATAAAAGCACTGAAATTCACAACTGTTGCCTGAACTTGTAAGCTCTGTTTACTAGAACACTGGCTCCCATGAGATACTTCAATAGGCCATCAGTTTGCTAGGTCAAAGACCTTAGTTTTCAGTATCTTATTGGAAAATTACATCAAATTAAATGTCAGCTTCTCTGGAAAAATATGACCCCCTTTATGTGAGATTAAAACCTGACCCACATCAAGACCTTTTCCTCCATCTCTCTCACAAAACAAAAGCTTCTGGTTCATAACATGAAATGTGTTTTGATGACCCTCAGTTGTTCTTTTTACCCTGTTTCAAATATTACCACTCCTGCAGAAGAGCTTGTCCGATGGAGTATCTACCTGCCAGAATTTACAGTCTGACACATAAACATGAAATAATATTACTGACTTTGAATTTATGCATTGTTTACAAGCTGCAACTCACAGTCACACTTACTTCTGCTTGGCTCTGATAAAGACCTCTGTAAAAAAATTGGTGGTGTGAATAAAGGGCAGTAAATGCTCAAGCCATCTCCATGAACTCAACTTTCAAGTCAACCCAAAGAAAGCCCTGTAGCTACACTCTGCTCTACCATGATCATATTGATCTCCCATCTTGCAGTTTGTATAACCTAACACCAAACTTCAGTGGACAACTGTAGTCAAGAGGTACTCAAACTCTCCCAGGAATGAGAAAGAAATCTGGCAAGACCCTCTGAGCCAAGAAGCACAGCCAGAGGCAGAGCAGTGAGCTACTGAGGCTGATGGCTTTCTGACACCTAGGCAGTGGTAAAGCAGGTCAACTAAAAGCATCATGCCCACCCTCAGCTGTGACCACAGAATAAGATGGTCTCACAGATACAAAATGACATTTTTCTATGTAAGGCTACCCTCGCAATCCAACACAGTTTTCACTTGGTTCTGTATCAGATTTTATGTTTTCCTGAGCCAAATTGGTGAGCCCTACAATCTGCCAAACATTGACACCACATGTCACCACAGAGAGGACTTCATCAGAAAGACTTACACAGATGCAGGCAAAAATAAATATCTCCATCACTGGTACCATACAGTTACCAACAACATCCTCAGCCTGGGAACATGCACACAGAATAACACCCACACACCTATGCCTGGAGTGACAGATAGAATTCTCACCATGTGTCATTTCTTTTTGAAATCCTTGAGATATCACTCATGACTTTTCTGACTTTTCCTCGAGGAAAACACCAACATTACTGCATGGGCAGTGGGACTTTTAGCAACTGGGTGTCACACAGCATGCAGTGACTGTCCAGCCAGCTTAACTGGACATTTCACCCATCACCTCCTCATCTGAGAGCATATTTTCCCTGGTTATGTGCAGCTGCTGCATGCATTTTGGTCAGGGATCAGCAGGAATGTGTGTGTAGGGACAGTGTTTGGCACGATGGGCCCTGAATAGCTCGAGGGATATAGTCCAGCCTGGAGCAGAGAAAGCAGTTTTTTACTGCAACACTGACTCCATACACTTCAGCTTGTTTGGCCAGGGACATACTAGCTTCTCTTGGCTTGCCATCTCTTTCAGAATTGAAGCATCAAAGAAATTATTTTTTAACCATCTTTCAGTAAAACTGAGGAGAAATGATGAAGCACAGGGCAGGGATGGGAGTGAGGGGCAGAAGGAAGCAGAGATGTCATAAACTGCTCCCCACAAGGCAGACGAATTGTGTAATACACCCCCAGCTTCTAAATGTCAGCACTAATGAGTAGGCTTTCTCCTGCCTCTGTGAGTTTTCCATCTTTCCAGGGCAGAACTGAAGGCTATGTAGGCAGTAACAAGGGAATGAGTAGGCAAACCAAGTGACAGATATTTGTCAAAAAAAAAAAAAATGGACAGTATAATCCCACATCCTCTTCAAGGGATCTTAGTTGCCATAGAATCACAAAAATAGTAATAGGCTATAAAAGCACTGCAAACCAATAACTTTCACTGCCCAAACAGGAGCAGGGGTAAACAGGAAAAAAACACAAGACTAAAGCCAGATCCACAAGCTATTGGGAGCTTTTTTTTGGGACAGAAGGAAATAGGTTTGAGCCCTCCTGTGTGAACTTTCTGGGAAATAATAAAGTTAATGAAAAACTGTCATGTCCAAACTCAATACTGAGATTTACTGATGGCTGTGCCAGCACAGTATGATATGTCAATTTGCTGGCTACCCCTAGCAACAAATACTTGGACTTTCTCTAGCAAGGACATTTTAACCACATTCAGGATGAAATACAGTACATCCTAACATAACAGGACCGTATTAGATGTGTCATTGAGAAACAGGAATGATTTTTGGTTTCACCTTTGGTAAAGGGTGATGGTATAGCAAGGGTGTTGGCAGTATTTTGGTCTGTTCCAAAATACTTCCTGCATAATTAGTGCTCTTGCACTGCGAAACTATTCAATTTATACCTTTCCTAGTGAGCAGTGCCATGTAACCACAGCATTCAAGTAGCAAATAATTGTTTGATTGTCTATGCTTATATTTTCCATATTCAGCAGAGCAGATATTTTATTTCCATTAAATTTTCCAACCACTCTTCATTCATCCATGAAAGACATAAAAAAGGACAGTTAACTCATATATTTCCTGAGGCCATCCCATTGCAAAGCTCATTATCTAGATTCTTGAGAAACTTTCTCTGTTACTCTGAAAAGCGAGGGAGAAAAACTATCAAATGAACAATTCTATTTATTGCACCATCTATGAATTTGTGATAACAATAATGCAATTTTGTCCCCAAATCATCAGTTGTTCTTCCTGAGATGACTGACTTGAGAGTGAATACTCCTACTCAATGGTTTCTTTTCTTCCAAATAAATTCATAGCTTTTAGGCATGTTTGTCTTTCTCCAAGATCTCAATATCCTTAAGCTGTGACTAAAGACAAGAAGATTGCTGTTTTTCAAAGAAACCAATCTGGTGAGAGTCCACCTCTCTACTCCTTTAAGTGCTTTAATAGAAATAGAAGAAAGACAGAAGGTTCCCCTAAAATACATGGATAAGACAAGCCCACAATAGCAGGCACTGGCCCTCGTGGTCCCAGGGACTGAATGCATCTGTTTATTTCTGCACAGCTCTGATCTCAGGTGAGGATCACTGACTTCACTCTGCCATTAAAACTTTGCCCTACCATGTTTGCACCAGCACTGTTCAACAAACATATTGAAGAACTGTGATAAAAAGTATTTTAACTTGGTTTTGTACTTATTTGTGGCCTATGTGACAACCTAATTTAATATAGATTTTAACTTCTTCTGAGAACACATTTCTAACTCATTAAAATTACCCACACTCAAAAAAACAACCTGGACCCAAAAAACTATCCAAAGATCCCAGTCTCAAAACAGAAAAACAAACCAGGGAGGACAGGGTGGGCTTGCTGTCACTTATGCCTAGGAATATTTGGTGGACATAGGGCCACTTCCTAACTGATTGCTTTGCACATTGTCTGCTTACAGCAGAGAAAGTGAATCAGACAACCCCAAGGAGCATTTGGTTAACAATTTTTCCCAAGATCTTCTCCTGTTGGCTAGTCCAAGCAACATCTATATGAAAAAAAACCACATTGGTTCTTGATAATATTTTATTGACAGTTTAGCAGTTATATCTTCCTTTGGCATTTGGACTCTATGATACATTTGCTGTTTGAAAGAAATTCTGGTAACTATACAAACCCATGCAAGATGGAATTTCAATCAGAAATTGATTAATTATTTCCATCTTTGTTTTGTAGCAAGTCAGAAATTGGAGTTTTGTGCCAACCCGCAAAGGCATTATAAACTGAAGAACTGGGGGGTCAGGAATCAGAAATGGAGAAAAATTTATTTCAAAATATACTGTCTGAAGTTAAGAGCTGATAGCAAGGTTTACACTGTGAGGATTATAAAGCTCACATTGCAGAAATGCAAAAAAAAAAGAGGTGGTGTTTCTATCCACCACCCCACCCTCCTGCATTTGTAAAATCTATATAATCAGGGAGTATTCTCTCAGCTGGGTTAACAGAACTCCAAATAAGGTTTAAATTATATTCTTCAATTTCCTTCACTTCTGGATGAAGAGCTCACTTTCACACCAAGCTAACACACAACTAGCTCAAGAGATCACTAGAGGATGGATAGACTGAAGCTCTTTAGAGAAATGCAGCATTCAAAAAAGGTGAAAGGTATTAGTAGATAAGAAATAGCATTAATATCCTGTACTGCTTGCATTGCTTGCAGTCTCACATGTTTGCAGAATGGAAAACTGGGACACTGCTGATTGAAGCTTAATTCACTTCCAGATGTAAGTTATTGTTTTTGTCACCTGTATCTCAGGGGAGCTGTTGAATCAAATAGGCACTTCTCTCACAGGGAAAAAAGACACACTAGTATAGCTGTATAAGAACAGCTACACTAGAGGCCAGATTGCCGCAAACTCCAGCTCATTACCCTTTCTTGCCCAGAGACCAGTAAGAGATGCTGAAGTCAGACTATCAAAACAGGTCAAGCACACAGTGGTGCTTTGCCAGAATGCACTCCCAGCAATCAACAGCTTCAGGAATTCCCAAAGGAGAAACGTATGCTCATGTGTCCTAAGTGCTAATGGACTTTGCTTCTCTGAGTTCCTCTGGTTGCTTTTGAACTTGGGTAGAGTTTCTCTCCCCACAAGGTCCTGTGGCAAAGGCTGTCAGAGCTTAGCTAGGGATCATGGAAGAAAATTACCCTGCCTATTCTGAACTTTTCAACCTGTTTTTTCACTTGGCAGCATGCAACAGCAGTGGAGAAAAAGGTGAATTGCTTTTCCCTGTCTACCTTCTCTGCTACTCTTTATTTGATAGCTCTCTGTAATATTCTTTCCTCCTAATAATTTCTTTTTCATGATGAAGACCTGTAACCTATTAAGTCATGCCTTGGAAAGAAGCCACTCTGTGTCTCTGATCACCAGTGCCTTCCATTTTTGTATCCTTTCTCTTTACTCATCCCTTTTAGGAATGGAAGATTCATGAGATGGGCACACCATTGACTCTTACAGCAGCACCACTATTTCTCCCATTTTTCTGCTCTATTCTATCCTTAACACTACCTAATACAATTTTTTCCTCTTCGATCCTAAGTGAGCACTCAACAGACATTTTGACAGAACTGTCCAAAATTACTCCAAGGTCTTCTGTGATTGCCAATAGCTACTTCACAGCCTATCATTGTATATGTGAAATTGGGGCTGTTCTCCAAAGTGCACTACTTTGCTTTTATCAACAGTGGGTGTCAGATGGCACTTTATCACCTAGTTATGAAATGTGATCTTTTCACACCATTTTGTGGCAAGCTCTGTTTCTTCCCTGAAACTTCCTTTCATCATTGCCTATTCCCCTTTCCCAGGTCACTCATGAACAACCCAGGCTGCACTGGCTGTAGCACTGATGTCCAGGAGACTGCAGTGTTCTCTTTCCCTGCAAAAACCCATTGTCTGTACCTACAGCTCAAGTGAGATCTAGTGTATAAAGAAAAATATCATATGTAATTTTGTGTATTGCATAGCTTGTACAGTGCCAACAAGCACATTTCTCTTAGATCCCAGGTCTTGTCTGAGAGCTTTGTGCAGATGTCTTGGATATCATGGAGCATCCCAGGTGACACAAAGTGCCTATTTTTAGGCCACAGAATCTGACACTTTGTTTCCTGTTTCTTAATGAATTGCAGACTCATATAAGAACAATCACATTGCTTAGTAGTTTTGTTCATTTTCAAGTGTTTGGCAAAGGCTGTTTTGGAAATTCAGACCTACTATATCAGCTTTTCACACATGCTAGTAACTACCCTACAGAAATCTCTAATAAATTTCCACAGGATGAGATCCTTCTGGAAAAGCAATGATAATTCTCTATGATACATTATTTGTTCATGTGCCTCCTTGTACCTACTTTTGACCACATTTCCTACAGTTTTCCTGATACAGATTTATTGGTTGTTAATTCCCAAACCCTCCTGAAAATCTGTTGAATATATTAAAGTCACACTTGCCACTTTTTAATCATGTGGTACCAAGGCAGTTTTATGTGCTGTATATAAACTGAAACAATTCTACTTCTCCATTAAATGTTGGTGCAAAGATGCTGAACTAATCTGAGTGCTGTCTTAGCAAAAAATAAATAATGAATTAATCTGTAACCCACCCACATGCCATGATCAGATCTGGACAAAAATGAGAGAAGACGTGCTTCTAATTCTTGCTCTATGGCCCTTTTGCATTTAAAAGCTACAGCCATACCAGCTATTCCTCCTAAGGTAAGCACAATCAGGAGCTGGCCAAAAATACAGTTCTTTTGTTCCCATGGCTTGTATCCAGTCCTTAAGCAGAACATGTTATAGCAACAAAGGGATTTTTTGGACGGCCTTTGCACTGGGGCTATACTGCTATTGCCACATAAGGAAAAGGCTCTCACTCCTCACTGACATTTCTATGACAGCAAAACTTCTTTAGTATAGGCTGGACCTATGCTTTAATACTTTGCCATAGCTGTCCCAAGGGCTACAGCAACATATCAGCTCTCTGCATCTCTGTGGCCCTGCCCCCAGTTTCAGTCCTCTTCCTGCATCTTTCCCTTTACCTGTGTTTTTAAAGGAAACCAGCCCCGGCTGCCCAAATATCTGCCACTTTGCCCACACTGGATACATACCATCAGTAAACAGGGGAAGGCAGTGTGGTATGGGTCATACATCTGGATTTTCACCGGTGAGACAGAGGGGAAAGCCTCTCAGGGATGTTTAATTCATGAGTCATCATCATCATTAAGAATTCAAACATTCCTGTAAATTCAAAATCTGAATAAGTGTTGGAATTAATTAAACAATGTCTCCTTTTGTGTAGTGAGCAGTAAGAAAAAATGATATGTAAGAAATTAAATTTTATTATTGTGCAAAGCTTTTTAAGAGGAATCATTGCTTTTGTCCATGAGGGAATCTATCTCCAGATGTAACTTACTCCTTTATAGAGATCTTATTTATCTCTAACATCAGAGGCAAAATCTCTTTCTTCTGTACATCTGAAAGAGTTATTCATAGCCACTCTTCTGGTAAGATATTTCACTCTTGTGGTAATATTTAGACAAGGTCAGTTTCTGACTAAACCTAATGTGTTGCTGTAGATTATTCCTATCCTTAGCCAATATCATATCATATAAATGTATTAGGACATTTTCCTGGACTACAACATCTTTATAAATACTGGAACAACTACAGAATAAACAAATAGAAAGGCATTGCCTGTGGCTGACCTGTGATTTGGAGCTCTCTCTCAATTCCTTGACCTTCATTTTCAGTGTATAAAAACAAACCCAAGCATCCAAACCATACGCCTGTCACTTCCTCTAACATTCTAACTCTAACTCAAACATAATAGGAATGGAACAGAGCATGTAATGTGCCTTCACAAGCACCTCTACATTCATATCTGTATTTTATAGCTGTGTTGCACAGATCTCCATTAGATCTAATGCTATTTTCAGCTTCCAGCCTTTGTTCCTTGTCTTCATCTTCACCTTTCCCAATAGAAGGAAAACCTAACATGGAAGCCAAGCCATGCTGACTATTCAGTAGGCTTCTGTGGCTCATCTCTGCCTGGAAGATCTCTGTGCACAGGGATTAATTTGGATTCTGCACAGCAGATCACAACAGTGGATGGAACAGAGAGTGGAACCCAAACACCCCATCATTTAATGCAATGACCTACTTTCCTCCTTCAGCACTTCTCACTGGGACTGGGGTTCCTTCTGTGCTATGACAAGTGGCCAGCAGCAGGGAGGGGGGAAAGAGACCAGACAGATTTTTTTCAAGATTACAACACACAGAAGACATCAGAGTCAGATTGATAAAGATCTGCAAGTTTACCAGAGACCATTTGCGTCTTACTCTGCTCCTGCAGCACATTTTCAGGGACACACACAATCTTCCAAGGTGCACCCAGACAGCAAGGCCTAGAGCAGGTGGGCAGTGCCAAGTGAGAGGACAGCATCTCCAGAGAGGGCTGCACAGCTGCATCCCCAGTGTGAGATGCAGCTGGGGCTGCTGTGGTGAATCCAGGTGCCCAACAGGAAACCAGCCCTCTTGACAAACCCTGTAATCTGGACAGGAGCATTTGGTGATTCAGGTGGTACAACTCTCATTTCCCCCCTCAGGATTTCAAAAGTCTCTAAGATAATTTTCACCTTAGGAACACCATAGAAATATCAGGTTACAGTGGCTGAAATGAAGCATTAGTTCAAGAGCATGAAATCAAAGGTATTTTTGAAAGTGGATATAGTTGATAGTCTGTTATGGGAGGTTAAAAACCCCAAACAGCCATGATAAGTGAATATCTTAGTGGGGGAAGGGTTGAGGATGAAGTGGGATCTTCCAGCTAGGTGGATGCCTATGCCTAAACATTACGAGGAAATCTGCAGATGTTTCAAGGTCTATTTCAATATGCAGAGCTCAAGCTATGAGTCTATATAACAGATGGCAGTTTCTGAGTCACTAAACATTATTATTTGGCAACAAAGTTATGCTGTCTCAACCGTTTCTCATGGGATTCTTGCCACAAACTGCTGTGAAAGTGATGTGTGTTCTGCAACATTCAATTGCAGAGTTTCTAAATCGTTGAGCAGAGTTCCATATAACTGTAGACACAGACACATATATAAATAAAAGATCTAAAGTAAACTTGGCATATATCAGCCTGAGTCAGAGAAATCAACACTGGAGTCCAGAGGCCCACCATTTTCTGTGTATTTCTGAATTATTTATGCTTGCACTTCATTACCTCCTAACAGATTAAATAATTACTTTTTATAAAGAAGATTTCGTAGAGAACTGTAGTAAGTATGACAGGGGAATTATATCTTAACACCAAAGTCTGGCATTGAAAGTAGCTCTCTCTTTCAGATATTTGCATAAATAACAGCCACACCCTATTTATGGATTGATTCCAACAGTGCTGCTATGAGTATTATATGTCCTACTCAATAAGTAGATAGAAGCTCAGAAGGCCAGATACAGAAAAGTTTTTAGGTGCCTAAATGTTTCCTGATTGCATTTAGTCTGAGTTTGGTGGGATTGTTGGGATTTAGGTACAGGATCTGACCCTTTGTATCTTTGCAAGATTATTGGAGTATTACTTCCATGGACAGGATTAAGAAGCTCCAGCTTCAGTCTCATCCTCAGTTTATTAGGCTACAGCCTTTTCTCAATTGCATCAAAAGAGTTAATAGAAATAGCACATGACCTTTCTGTGATGAGGCTTTTTATCACAGCAGCCTCCCAGAGAGTCAGTGTGTAGTTTGCAGAGCTATTAATAGACAACATTCCTACAGGAATATAATTCACAGAGCTGCATGCACAAGACATGCACCAAAACATCATAAAGCACCAAATGCGTTATGTTCTGAATCAAAATAAACAAGCTGCACACACTGCACTGTGAAATGTTCGGTACAAGCTCTCTACATAACAGCTACATACCTGAAACCCTAAAGGAGAGAGAAATGGTAGAGGGCAGGCAACAGCCTAATGATTTGGTATCACATCTTGGGCAATGAGATTGTTATTTTCAACCCCTGGTAACTCCCTTCTGCCTGTTATACATTTTATTTCTATCCTGTAAGGACTGCTGACTAGGAATTGAAGGAAAACCACAAAACATTAGAGCAGAGACTATTTAGAAGAGATCAGTATTGTCTTCTTAAATTTGGGAAGAGGAAATATAGAAAAGGGAAAGGATGACTTTCTTAAAGCAAAACAAATCTTTATAGTTAAAGCACTTTCCTTTCAGAAAGCACATCTCTTTCCTCCTTCTCCCATACAATGCCAAGCAGTTTATTGAGTTAAAAGTCTGCTGAATGAAATGCTTCTTTCTCAGCAATGTGCCAGTGATATCCTGAGCTGCTCATAATAGAAAGCAAAGCCTGCAAATATTTTTTGTAAACAAAGCCATTGCTCGTAGGCACTTATGTATCTAGAAAGGGATAGCTCCTTTCAGTGCTGCCCTTTAAATTGTCATTTTTGGCAGAAACTTGCATTTTAAAAAAAGCAGAACCAGGGCATCATGTTACATAGAAAAAAGACATTATGGTCTGAGCTGGAAAAAACAATCTCCCTTTCCTCCAGGTTTTATCTGTCAAAACAGGGCAACAGAGCTTTGTACACTGATGTCAAGGTGACTGCTATTATATCCTGTTCACTGTGCCAGGTATGGTGAGGAACCTACTCCATCAGTACACATAGCTGTAGCAGTTTAAGAAATGAAACAGTTAAAAAACATTTAGCTACACTACAGCCATAAATAAAGAGATGATGACACTTGTGGACAATAAACATATAGAAAACTTCTGGATTTTGTTTTTAAAGTTCATGGTTTTCATTACTACTTGCTTTATGCATACACCATTTTTAAATTGATGATAGTTCATAGACAAGGAAAAGTTCTGGCTGATTCAAGAAACAAAAAAGCTATTATATGGGCAGCATCACAGCTTAATCTCCATTGTAAAAGTATATGGAGTGTTCCTTCTGAAATGCACAGGAGTCTATCACTGAGTTCAACAGAGACAGGGTTTCAGCCATCTGCTGAAGTTTATTATGAAGTTTATTTCTAAACTGTAAGATGAGGCAGTCAGCACCAAATCTTATTAGCTAACATCAAAAAGTGCTTAGACAAAAGAATTTTCATATTCATATAGTTTTGCTGTTGGAGGGGCTTGCGGTGAAGGCACATTAAATGCATTTCCAAAGTCAAGCTTTATGAGGTCTGCTTCTGTAGTTGTGTAAGATGTGCAGAATTAGATGCTGTTAGAGCTGGACCTTTGTGATCTTTTCTTCTTTATGTTTATAACATGTCCCTGATTAGCAGTGTCCAACAATCCTAGAGTTGTCAAATATTTTTTTATTTGATTTTGTGGAGAAGCAGACAGTAACAGACATGAGATGCTCCCTAAGGATTTTATCTGTCCAAGCTTTCTCCTCCTCCATATTTTGTGCTCAAGTAGTGATGTCCATACATCTCTGCTGGTATCCCATCTTGCAATTGAGTTTTGGCTAGAAGGAATATCAGCAATAGTTCTGCTTGTAGAGACCTCGCTTTTTTTTTTTTTTTTTTTTTTTTTTTTTTTTTTTTTTAACTGCTTTTATCCCAGCAATTACGAAGCAGGACAAAATATCAATGCACAGGCTTCAATAAATGCTTGAAGTCTAAAGAAATCCCTGAAAGGGATGGGTGTTTTCCTCCCATAAGGCAGACTATCTGGAGCACATTCTTTAGCCAAGTAACACGCTCCATCTCACTTTAAGAGAGTAGTGTAAAACCACCTCACCTTGTTTCATCACTACTTGTTTTTACAGTTGTTCTGTTGCTGCTTCAGATGTTGTAAAATGCACCAGTTCAGTCAAGTGCTGCTTCAGACTGCATGAAAACAGGCCTAGGAAATTCAATACCCTTCCAGGGTTTTTTCCTTCCAAGCTCCCATCAGCCATCATTCCATTTCTTCACAAACAGCATCCAGATGTTAACAAACATACCAAACTTACTGGCTTTCAGTGGCACATTTTTTCTATGGCACATAGTTTTCTATTTAGCTGTTTCTATCATTTATTTTGTCCACCCTGCAGCTTTTGGTGATTGTTCGTATTTCCAGCTTACCACAAAATATGTTGCATGAGCATCAACAGAGTATTTCTTCTAATATGTACCAAAACAATATTATTGGCTTCCAATCCAGGGAAAAAGAACCTTCATTTAAATTTATGTTCATTGGAGCTTCCACTAATATTTTTCTGGATGGGAAGTCAAAGTGGAGCATCACTGAATGTTCCAGTTGGATTCCAATAGTGAATTCTATTTTCAGAGTTCCAAACAACTCAGTTCCAAAGAGACTGAGGATCTTTTAAGTATTTTTTGAAATGTGCTTCATTTGATAGAAAATAAGTCCTCATGCCATGAACTATAGGTTTTAAGATCAATGCAGGTCTGATAAGGTTGAGAAGTGACAAAAGTAGAATATACTGTGCCTTGCACAGGCTTTGCAGCATCACTGAACACATTAATGCTTCTACACTTTAAAAAACTTTCTGAGTTAAACTTATGGGCATGCTGATCTGAACAAGGTTCTTTAGGGTCTTTGCAAAAGCCCATGAGGGAAATTTAAAGGAAATGCAATTATTTAGATAATGAAAGTTATCATTACAGTCAGCCTTTAGAAACTCCTATAGATTCTGAGGCCTATGGGCTAGATTTTGCATCAACACTGTCCTTGGGTCAAAGGAGCTCAATTCCAGGTAAATGGAAGAGAAAAGGAAGAAAGAAAAATAGGACAAAGAAAGTTAAAGCAAAGCAGTGACAGTGCTGTTTTTGAGGACAAGCCCTGTGCTCTGCTCCATAGCAGCAAGCTAGGGGAAGAAAAATCCACAGCAAATGTCTTGGTTACACTCCCCTGTTCATGCCACAGTTTCAGGGTTCCTATCTGTTTTCCTATGAGAGCATCTCACTTTCCCCAGAAAATTATTTTTCCACTCTGCAATGTAGAAAAAAACTTAGCAGCAACATGAAATGAGATTGCAACTCAAAGGCAGAAGATGCTCTGTTATGACAGGTTAGACAGGTAACTTGTGTCAGTTGTGACACAAATGTGATTATGGGAAAGGCCTCCATTATTTTGGTTTGTTTTTACACAACCTGTGCTCTGCAGTTGAATGTTTATTTAAAGAAATAAGGAATACAAAGTGATTGCTGACTGTATGCAGCAAAGGACCAGATGCTAATGGGTTACACTTCCCTGGACAAGCAGCACTAAAACTTTGAACAGTATTGCCTCAATGAAAACACAAGCAGTTAAAAACAACTCCAAGCTGTAACAGTGCAGTCTCTGCTTATATTCCTAACCTCATTTATGTAACAGTGTTTACTACTTTTTCTCCCCAGGAGTAAGATTTCAAATAATTACTCTTTTAACGTGCAGTCTCAAACCTCTGTTGCTTCCTTTTATAGAAAGACTCCATAAAATCTGATTCTGTTCACTTCCTGCCCAATTACAAGGTCTTCTGCAAACTTGGTCATTTATACCCAAGAAACAGCTTCAAAGGAACCCCTTTGAGAAAAAGTGTTTAGTGGTGACTAGCAAAGCCCATGAAGATATTCATGGCAAGGTCCAGGTTTAACTTCAGCTACAAGGAAACATTGAGCTTTTGTTGTCAAATTAGAATCAGAAACATGGAGAACCCACAGAGAAAGCCACAATGTTCAGAAAATACTCTCTCTCTATCCCCCTAGAATCCACAGTATAAACAGGGAAATGTCAGGACTTCTCAACAAGATAGGCAAAATTGGATTTTGCCTCCTGGAATAAGGAATTTGAACTGTTCTTACCACAGGAAGAATGAAATGAAAAGTGGGCACAAGAGCCAAAGAGCTGGGAATCTTTGAAATTGGCCCATTGCTGTCCTAAGGAGAGAAGGGGAAATTTGTTGATCCAGAACTGTGAGTCATACTTCAGATGCCCTATTGCTCTTCCTTCAGCATGAGCAGTCTAGCCTTTGACAGCTCCTAAGGAGACAAAACAAGATTAGAGCACTTTTGTTTGTTTACTTTGGTTTGAGCTTGTTTTTCCTCTCTAGGGCAACTTTGACATTCAAAGGGAAGGTTCTGGCTACCTATTACATTGAGTTTGCATGCAGAAAGGTTTTGGCAGCTGGAGGGGCTACAGGGGTGGCTCCTGTAAGGAGCTGCCAGAAGGTTTCCCTGTGTCTGATGGATTCCAGGGCAGCTGACTGCAAGGTGAACCTACCACTGGTCAAGGCCAAGCTCATCAGCAATGGTGGTAGTGCTTATGGGATTACAGATTTAAGAAGGCGAAAAATCCCCTTTAACTGCAGACAGAGAGAAGAGTGAGAACATGTGAGAAAAAGACCTTTAGAGGTGACATTTGGTGTAGCCCCATCAGCTGTGTTGTCTTTTTGGTGCTTGCTAAGCACTGGTTGAATCTTGTTTATGGTAGAAGTAGTATTCTACCCCAGCAAAGAAAGTCACTTTTCAATAAATCTATAGTTGGCCTGCTGTGTTCAGTATGTGAAATTGTTAAGCCAGTTCCTTCCCCACTCTGTGTTATCTATTTTATATAAATGATTCATGAGCGTTGATTTGTTGGTTTGCTTTTTTTTAAGAGTATGCAGTTATTCTACAAAGGATTATATAAAATATTCATGAGGTTCAGATATAATACACCTGCAGAGTGGTTGCATTACCTACCAACTCTTACCTCAGTCAGACTGATTTATTTATTTTGGCTCTGTTTTCATGTTTCACTCTTTCAAGCCACGTAACTTCTTAAACAAGGAAGTTAAGAAACTAGAGTCAATGAAGCCTGTTCAAAGCTTTCACTTTTACTGATTTTATCCCTCCAGATATTCACAGATCACAAATCCTGATCCGATCAGAGCCAGATGGCATGAGTGTGCCTAATCCATTATACTAAAGGTTTTGGAGGGGATTAACTGAGACACTAAAGAGTACACATCAAGAAAAGAAAAAGGAGAAGAGAAAGAAGAAGAAAAGGAGAAGAGGAAGAAGAAGAAAAGGAGAAGAGGAAGAAGAAGAAAAGGAGAAGAGGAGAAGAGGAAGAAGAAGAAAAGGAGAAGAGGAAGAAAAGGAGAAGAGGAAGAAGAAGAAAAGGAGAAGAGGAAGAAGAAGAAAAGGAGAGGAGGAAGAAGAAGAAAAGGAGAGGAGGAAGAAGAAAAGGAGAGGAGGAAGAAGAAAACTTTTCTTCTTGTTTGCACTGAAAGAAACAAACCAGCACTTAAAATGCACGTAAAATTAAATAATTTAATGTAACAAATGCTTCTCTTTGTAGGAATGTCAATGTTAAATGAACAAACAAACAAATGTATGTATAAGGAGACCAGGAGAAGACAACAAAAATGAATCAGTTTCGCTAGACCCAAGTTTCATCTCTGCCTATCACTGCTCCCAAAGGGAACCAATCGTGCAGTTTTCATTCCATTATGCTGATGTATTGCTTTTGCTATTTCTAGAAAGGGGAAAAACTAGAAGCTTCACCAATTGAAAATAGTTTTGTTCTTAAAAAGTGATCATTTGGTTTGTCTACTTCATATTAGAATGAAGAACTTCCACTAGCCAAGGTCGTAAGCAGTACTTTTTGATGAATTGAATTGCATAATGACACTAGATAATACTAAATAAAGATTTCTAACAATGTTTTTGAAAGAAGCCCTGAAAAGGTTGTTATAGAGTGACCTGCAATTATGAGGAGCTGAGAAACAGACTCACAGTAGTTCTTTGTCTTAGGAGATGGAAGGATCAGGAAAACAAAAGACAGCTTTGAACAATCAATGCATCACTACCAATGGCAGCAACCTCCTAGCAGTGGGAAGAAGATGGAAATGCTGCCGAGCACATTGTAGCCCATCAATGCCCAATCCTCTCCAGCCTGGCAGGATCTGTGGCTTATTCTGGTGGTGGGCAGGACTGTATGGTGCAATCAGTCCTCAAATACTCTGCACAGCCATTAACCCCATACACACCAGTGAACCACATGCCACTGGAAAGAGAGAATGGCTTTGTTCAGTTTACAGACCAGAAATCTTCATACACCATTCATAGACTATTTGGTCTGAGAAAGATTTTTGGAACACTGATCTGTAATTGGGGTGGGAAAAGTATAGGTGAGTCACACTTTATCATTTACATAAACTTTTATTTCTATTAAACTGTTTTCTGAATATTAAATTTCCCCCCCCCCAAATCAATTTGCTAATGTTGATTTGGCATCGATTTTATCTACACCAGAATAGCAGTGATTCCTATTTTCATGGCAACTTTTGCTTTCATATTTTTGGTAATAACAACAAAATCCCCATATTGTTTTCCTGGCACTAATCAACCCAATTTATCATGACTCCAGAGCTGACAAGTTGTGGCTTTGTTATGGGTACAGTTAAGCACATGCTTTTCAGTTAAGCATAATATTCACCCTGTCTCTCAGCTGGATTTCACTTTCAATATACACCACCTAAATCTAGAACAGCTTCTTGTAACCATGATCAGAATCTAGCCTTGCCAGCTAATTCAGGAAAGGAACAAAAAAATACCACAATACCATTCAATGTGACAGCATTGTTATAACATATTACGTGCTAAAATGTTGTGGGAAAGTAAAGTAAGTCTTAACTTACTACAAGTAACTTAAGACTTTCCACTTTGTGCTGCTTTGGTGGGGGTTGATGTATACAAGCAGAGAGATCTGTCACACCAAGTGATTCTGTGAAGCGGGTGGTTGGAAGGTCAGCCCCCATATGTGGCTAAGCACATTCAGTAAGCCCAAATTTTGTTCCTGAGGCACAGCCTAGAATGTACATGCAGGCACAGGGATTGACAGTGCAGTTGTCCTAAAAACCTCCTCCACAATTGCAGGCACCAGTTCTATCAGCAGCCCACACAGCTGAGGTGGCACAGAGGCCACAGCCTGACCTGTTCCAACCCTCCACTCACTCTTCTCAAGTGCCAACACACAGACCAGGGTGATGCTCAGCCAGTGAAAGCGTGAGGCCATTTCTTACACCTCTTTGACAAATCCTGCTACTCAAAATCCCATGGACAAGTGTGAAAAGTGATAGCAATAAAGACAATGAAGAAAGATGTCCACATGGTAAGCAGGCCAGCCTACACCCACACTGTGAAGGATCTGTCAGTTTTCATGGGGCAATGAGAACTGGAGCCATTTCAACTGATTTTTGCATCCTTTATGTTCCACATTACCCAAAAGCTCTACTCTCCTTTCTTTACTGGAACCTAACTTTATGTTATGCACCAGCACTTACATTTCTAGCTCTGGAACAAAGCATTTAAACCTGTAGGTATCATCTGCTCCTCACTGTGCCTTGAAAACATGCTGCTGGTGTGCACATCTTTCCTTGCCTCAGTGCATAGTTTGAGGCTACTTTTGAAACTCTCGTCCTTTACCTCAGCCAGAAGGCCAACTTATCTCACACCCTGTATCAGAAAAGGAGGCTAAATATGACTGCCTGACACTCTAGAACTACTTCTATAATTTTCCAGTACGGAGCCCTTAGGACTCCACTAAGGTGGAAGTTGTTTGTGCTACTTACACTACTTCGTAGGTTTCCAAAAAAAGCTAAAAATAAGAATTAAATTAATCCTAGATGCAAGATAGTGAGTTCAGACTCGTGAACTGTAAGATTTGGTAACAATTCTAGAAGGGATCACCCCAGTTTGAAGCAAAAAAAAGCTTATTAATCCTTTCCATGCTTGATCAGCTGGGGCAACTCTGATTAGTGTTGGGGAACTAGTAGGGAAGGAAAACCAGAGAAATCTCAGTATTATCACCGGGCTGACCAGAAAGGGAACCAAATTCCTTTATTCCTCAACTTTAAGCAATTACAGACCATTCCCCCTTTTATTCTCTCTGATTGGTAATCAGCCATGTCTTGCCACCCGAGAATGAAACTGCCCTACAAATATGTTACACACTAATAAAGGAATTTGTATTTTTTTTCCCATCATCTTTATCCTCCTATTTTAGGAAGTTGGGTTTGAATTTATTTCCCTGCCCTCCTTGCCAGCAAAATTTGTTCTTTTCCCTGCCCAATTGATTCCTTGAGTACATTTAAATTTCTTGCCATGCTTCTCTCCCTTGTCTGTTGCACACCTACCATTTTGCACTTATTCCTCTAATTATGGTTTCTGTACTTCTCCCTAAAACAGGCTGCCATGAACTAAGTAACAAACAGCATTGCCTTAAATGCAAAAACAGTGTTTAATGAAGTAAGGGAACAAGAAGACAAACTCCAAGGAGACAAAACTGCAGCTACACAGCCCACACTGAGGAATGTCTCTAAATACTCATGAATAAACAAGATGTAAGGGAAGTAAGGGCATTCAGTCAACGAAGATGGATGAAGTAACAGTTTCTTAGTCTCAACTGCTTGGCATTTAATATATCAGTGAGATGGCAGCAAGCCTTGGCTTTAGTACAGCTTGAGCCTGCAAGGATAACAGTTTGTACCTCTGTCTTTCAGGTGCCACAGTTGCTCCTGGTCAGACAGTAGTGTGGGAATGTTTGCAGGGTTTTGCCTTCAGAATGAAGGGAACAAATTATGACAGGCAATTGTCAGACACATTCCAAGGTTACAGAAGTAAAGTCACATAATTATAATATTTATCGTTCTTTTTTCTCTAAATGGACACCAAGTAGCCTTGCACTTTGGTGACCAAACCTTCATCTTCTGCTCAAAAGAGGATCTTTGAACTTTTGTTCAACAATACAACTCTTCAAAATACTGTAATGTGCCTCACATGAATCACAGCAGCTCAGTAAAAGGTAAGGACCCAAAACTGACATCTTATCTTCTATTAGAGTTAGGCAGTTATAATCATGGACAAAGCAAAAGTTACAAAATTAGGCAATGAACTTGTCACCCTGCCAGCATCCAACTGGAAGACGCTTTCTTCTTGGAATACAATCTAAATAGATGTATGGATTCAATTAGCACCCGCCCAATATGAATGGTGCATAATTTACATTTACGTCAAGCTGCCCTATAAATCTGATAGCTTTACAGTCATCTGCCTGTGAGTACCTTACCCGCCATTCTGACTGACTGCCAACATGCTTTGGCTATTTATGCAGTGAGAAACAAAGGGAGCTCTTTTTTTGGTTCCTATGTCCTTTAATTTTAGTTTTGGAAAGAAAGCTCATGAAATTTCCCATCCTTCTTTGCCTGCAGTCTCTTTTAGAGAGAAGCAGAGCAGGGAGAAAATATGAGAAGAATAGCAGAAGGAGGAAAAAAATGTGAATGTCTCAAGCATGTCCTCATGTCTTTAAAATGCTAGGAAAGAAGGATCACTATTTCCATTTCACTCCCCTCCTCCAGTTTCAAGCACTCTATGGGAGAGGAGATGATGACATTAAGAAGTATCATGAACAGCTGAAGAAGGAATATTGACTGTGTCTGAAACATCAGACAGGTTTTCTCTCTCTGAGTTAGGAGTTGTGATGTAAAGCCCAAGCATTTGCTTCTCCCACTTCACTGCTTATAGGGAGTGTTATTTATTCCTAATACACTGTAAAACAAGCTTTGGGGGAAGTGTTTCTCTCCATTGATTCTCCAGACATGTCAACTTTACAGCCATATTTAAGTACCAATCACGTAATTTATGCACCTCTAGCATTAGTTGCTCTCCTTCCTTTTGTTCCCTAATTGATCCAAGGAAAGCAAATGAGATAAAAGACACACTGCAAACAACAGTGGTTCACTGAGTGACAAGAACTTTGGCAAACTCAAGTTGAACATGAGGCTGGCAGGGCAAAATTTCATATGAAGATTCACTGCTGGAACACTTACCAGAAGACATGAAAATGGATTTTGAAACATCTAAAAGATTTTACAGTAAGTAACCACCAAACAAAAAAACAACTGAGAACTGTTCCTATTAGTGAGTGATGCAGCAGAATAAATCCTTAAAGCAGCCAGGAAAAATAAGCTCCGTGGCATTCTTGGCATGGTAATGCTGGCAGTTGAAAAGGTAGTTGTAGGGAAGGGTGAGGGATTTTATCCCCTTTTGTCTTACACCCGTACAAAAAGAAAAAAAGAAAATCCAGGGGATATTCAGACCCTTTTCTTTTTTTTTTTCAGTTGCCCTCTATGGTTCATTTGAAAGTGGTTCATATATTCCAGGGAGAATACCATGGGTGGAAAAGTCAGAGCTGTAAGTCAGTAAATCTTCTCATTACAAACCATCACTTCTGATATGAATTAGAGCTCAGATCTCGCAAAAGGTCTGTCTTATAATGAGAAGAAGCCATGAGTCCTCCTGCTCCAGAAAAATACTTTGGGGTGAGGTTTTATTTCCAAGCAGAGCTTTGTCCAGACATCCAGAGGACACAAGTACACCCAAGGCAAAGCACCTGGCATGAGTTCTGGCACCCCCACACCAAGCAGTGTGGTGTGTTCTGTAGCATACCTGGGACAGCAGCAGGACCTCCCAGGGTCACTGCTTCCACTTCTGTTCTCTTGCACAGATAGCTTACCACTCTCTACCCACAGCATCTGCTGGTTGTCCCTTGTCAGATCCTCTTCTCAACCCTGAACTCAGAAGACAGAGGCTGTCAGACAAAGCATAAGTCACTCTCTCACCTGAAGCTGCAAGCCTCGACCCTTTCACAAGGCAAGCATCAGAGCACTGCCTTCAGCTGAGAGGCCACTACAGTAGCAATCAAATAATGTCAGCTCATTCAGCCCAGAGCTTGGCAAAACCACATCTCTTGTCCCTTGCACACCACAGGGTATCTTCTGATGTTCAAGGCTGCTTGCAAGGAGGCTTGATTCCACAGTCTGGCAAAGCTGGCTGTCAAAATGATTGTCTGGGCATTTAGCCTACATTTTCCGTTTGTATTTTTTGTGTTTATACTAATTTATGCATATAAATAAGCTATATGTATCCATCAGCTTTTCTACATTTTAACAGCCAAGTATTTCTGAGTGAATATAAAAGAGATGTTAATAACATGGCAAAGCTAATTAAACATTGAGTATGTTGCTATGTAGCTAGCATTTTAAGGAGAACTACAGTGGCTGTGATGGGATTTCATTTATGTGCAAGAAAACACCCTCTTAAAATAATCAGAAATACATTATTCAGAAAAATACAATATTAAACTATTTAAGCTGTCAAAAATAAGAAGAAAATCTGATGGGAGGAAATCAAGCCATTTAACAATTTTCTAAGAAAGCTTCAATTTATACAAGGAGGTAAGACTTTTTCCTCTTATGTCCTAGATGATTGTGGTTGCAGTAATGCTATCTATTTATGATGGATCTGGATGAAGAAATCCAGTCTTAAATGGAACAAAAAGAGAGACACAGATATTAGTAAAAGCACAGATAAAGTGCATCAGGAGATATGTCAAGGATCTCTCAGTTGTCAAATACAGAGACAGCATGTATCTTAAAAGTTCAGTATATAGCTACTCTGAATGTTAACAGCAAGCTCAGGCAGGCCATTTAAACAAAGAATAAGGCAGCAGGCAAGCCATACTGCCCTGCCTCAGCTGCCTCTCCTGCTAAGGATCCTGTAACATCATGTGAAAGTCCTATTTTCCTATTCTTGCTTTATAGGGTAGATCAAAGTCTGAAATATAATTTTCCATATGAAATGTGATTGCCAACTCTACTTTAACTCTGTTAATGTAGCACTGCAAAGTTCTATTTCTTTCTGTCATATCCATGTCAACCATTAACTCTTAAGCCTTTCCTTTTTTAGATTATAGTATCTATAAACACTTTGAAATGTGAAAATAAAATGAACTTATGATAGCTTGTAGTTCTGCTCAAGTATCACAACAGTTACACTGCAGCTGTACTGACCCTCAGCTCTCAGACTGTGCCTTCCAATAGCTGTGCAAACTTCAGTGGGTTTACACAACTTAAACATCTGCAATTTATGCAGCTCAGTAGACAAGATCAATACACAGTTGAATGCTGCCAAGTATCACTTAATCTAAGAAGAAATGTTAGTAAGATTAAGTATGAAAACCAGATATGGCTGTGCCCACAGAGGAGTCAGATCTAAAAAATGGCAGTGGCTACATTAAAATGGAGAAAACTCATAATTTAAAGCCACACAAAAGGTCTTGAAGGCAAAGCCAAAACTTGCCTCTGTTACAGCAATGGCATATAAAAGGATAGAAACAGATCCCATGATCTCAGTGTTATTGAGACATTCTGAATTTCTGGATGATTAAAAAAAAAAGTAATATATTCAATCAGGCTGACACACAGCACTCCCAACTTCTGCAAAATTGCCCTTCAAGTAAGATGTTGGCACACTGGATTTGAGCAAAAGCAGATTTTCAGAATGGGATAAAGCACTGTGCCATTTAGAACAGAAGCAATGAAGATTAGATGCAGCTAACTATGATGTCTTATATAAATAGAGGCAAGCAGGTTATATCCCAGCCTTTCAACAGCCTTCCCTCTTCCAGACAGTCTGTCACCCCTATGACATAATAGGGAAACCTCCAGATGGGAGAAACATTTTCCTATGATGATTTTTACTACAGTCTAAAGATTCATTGCAGGGTTATTTCCACTGATTGCCTCCCACAGGTCAAAACCAGTTATGATGAGCATCTAAAATAAGTATCACTGTCATATTCCCCAAGGCAGCAAAATATAAGGAAGATTTTGTCAATATTAAAAACAAACAAAAAACCCCCAACTAAGACTAAATATCAAAATGTAAAACCTGTTAAATGGTAGCCCTGCATGAAAAGACCGACATGAACCCTGCATCTCAAGATTTATGCTCCTAAATTTGGGTCTTTGATTCCTGAGTGAAAGATTTTCTTTATTTATGTCTTTAAGGAATAGACAATAGAAATAGTGGTCAGAGATGATGGTTTGCTTAAGTACAGCACCTTTTGCTAGAGAAAGCCACCATCTGTGGCTATATGAGAAGAGAGTGCAGCTGCTGAGATGACATCTTGAGTGGATTGCAAGGATGGCATCTTCCACAGAAAAACAAGACACAACAAATGAGGTCCCATGGTTGTGACCTGCAGCCTAGTGAGATGATAGATGATGGGTGCTCAAACGATATTTCTGTACAGAATATTTGTCTTGAACAGAACAGAGAACAGAACCTAAAGGCTTCACCTGAACTACAGTCATCTTTATAATCCTCCCTCACTACCCACTTGGTGGTGGATCTTCAGGCCCTCTGGCTCGAACCTCCACCTAAGAGCTAGAAAGCTCCCTGGCATGACATGTAGGAGTGCAGAGGAGCCAGATTTGATTTTTCTCAGCTCCCTTCCTGAAGTTTGCAGCAGAAGCAAAGCAGAGAAATCCATGTCCAAAGAGCAAGCATATCTCTTAAATGAGGTTAGAAATGAGGCGGATTGTTTCATCAAAAAAGTAGAAATAGCACAGATGTCCCTAAGCTTAGGTGAGGCACTAGCAAAATAAGTGTAAAAAATCATAGTTAGAACGAGTTGATGTACTGTACCCAGTCTCTCATTACAGAGTTAATCAGCCAGAGCCCAGACCATGAGAAACAGACACACTTTGGACTTAAAGACACACAGAGGGAATCTAGGAAGACTTCTTCAAAAAACAGAGGTGAGCAAGCTCATCTTTGATTCAAAGGCAACAGGAACAAAGATTTTTTTGTATTAGGAGAGAAAAAATTATGTACTTGGCTAATGCTTTTGTGCCAAACATTAACAAAATGACCGTACTGTAGCAGTGAGCCTAAATACCATTTTCATTAGCAATGTGTCTGACAGTAGGCTACAGCTTAGCAAGTGTGGGTCTAAATCATTTGCAATAAATGTAGATATGTAACAAGCAATTCCCTTTAGCCCCAATTAAGGACTTGGAGAAAAACAGTGTTGAAATAAAACACCTACTGTGAAAGCTATAGAATGAGACTGAGATCCATATTTAACAGTCTTAAAAGACACCAGAGGAGAATGGCTGGTTGCCTGATGCAACTTTGTTTGCTAGAAGGCTGAAAGCAAGAGTATCTGCAGTGTTACAAATTTATGTTTGAGCTGGTGAGGATTTAGAGAGCTATAAACAGGCAAGATGAAATCTTGCATCTGACGAGGAACCCCAAGAGCTCTCTGTGTCCTGGGAATGATTTTGTGCATATGACTCACAAGACGCAAATATCTGGTTTTTCACTATATATATATGACATAAAAAACCCACTGCAACTGAACTTGATGGGTGGAAAAATTTCTTGTTCCAGAAAAAATGTGAGATAATTAGGTATAAGCCCATTCATTCTACAAGGTGGGCAATAAGGTGCCAGGCCATGTCAGCTATCCACTCTGGCTTGGCAGGATGGCATAGCAGGGCACAAATGAACTTACTTGATCCAGCAACAAGATGGCAATGTTCCTAGGGAGACCAGAAGTCATACAACAAATAGAAGAGGCTGAGTTTAACAGGCTCTTAGGTTGTTCTAACATGTCTGGAATTCAGCATCACATCAATGTGGATATTACATTACTATCATTTACATATTTGTTTCAAGAAGCACCATGTAAATACATTTTCAGTCCTGAGAGGAAGACCTGGTGGGAACCAATCTCCCGTTGGGCAGCATTTATTACTGGGGACTGTGATGCAGGGTATAGCCCCAGCACAGGAGTAATTTTCAAGCTGTACAAGAGCTCCGGCTCTGCCTTGAGGGAGAACCCCACTGAGCAGTAAGTGATGGGAGACAATTATCCCTGTCAATTTCCACATGGCAAAGCACCCAGGGACATTCTGCAGTATTAATTTCTGACAAACTCCGTACAACAGTAAATAGAGCAGAATACAAGAAATCAGCTGCTTTGTTGTTAGGATAAATTCATTTGCAGAGCAGTCAAAAAGCAACTTGGAAACATGTCAGTGGTCTCCTGCCTTAGAAAAAGCATCAGGGCAATAGAAATTCATATTTCAGAAAAAAACAAACAAACAGAAAACCAAACAAAAACCCAACAAAACAAAAATAAATGGAAAAGCCAAAACAAAACCGCAAAACCCACACCCCAGTGTAACACTGAGATGAGCCTGGCAGAAGAAATGAAGATATATTTTGCCTGGCATAAGAACAGACTAGCTCAAGGTGATGTACAGAACATGAATTGGCTGGAACCTTGGAGTTTCCACTTGGAAACCCAATCTCACATCCACTGAAAACCATGGAAAGACTTCCAGACACAAAACTAGGTGAGATGCAGATTGACTCCTTAACCAACACAAATAGGGAATGAGCTGGTGGATAGTATTTGTTTGCAACAAGGACTTCCAGGAAAAGTGCCCTAAAAGAAGGACGTCTTGTTGCAGGAAAATATTTTTCTTCACCATTATAATTTTATTTTTATTTAATTTGCCAGTAGATTAACTTTAAAAGCACTACAGTACATCTCTGTGCAAACAATATATACCATGAAACATACAGTCCTGTAGCTAGTTGCTCATTTCTAGATGAAAACTTCAAAACTGTTTTCCTCACCACCCTTTTCTCTTTTTAAAATTAGTGACTTGACACAGTTGCACTGCTTGTAGTAAAGCACCATTTCAAAGAGTATTTGCCTGAATAAATCAGAACTTCTCATTGGTTTTGTAGATTGGGTACAGTTTAGTTGTGTTTGTCTGAGTCTTCGCTGTTTTCTCCAGAGAGATAGCAAATCCAGGAGCTACCACTTTGATAAGACTTTGCCAAGCAGGAAAACTTCAAAACACATTTGACTAAACTGACCACACGAAATGAATACATTAACAGCTTGGAAGAGTGTAACTCTTACTCATAGACAACTTAGATATTATTACAACATGATCTGTTAGGGCAGAAATATATGAAAGGTTGTTAAACCTACATTAAAAGAAGCTCTTGGCCCAGGACCCTCCATAAGCACTGCTGTACTAAACAGCTGTCTGGAGACACGTGGACACACATCAAGTGCCCAAAATGCGTGCACTATAGCCACATCAGAAACCCTTTGGCACCAGAAGGGAAGCACCCTCCAAACAGCCATCTCACCACCTCTGACCTGTACATTAGCATTCATCCTCATCTGACAGTAACACAGCTCCATCCAGGTCTTGGAGAAAGATACCCTCTGCAGACCACCCTCCTTCCACACTGCTACAAGCACTCATGCACTTGCTTTGAACACAAGCCTGGCCACTGGGTTGCTTGGGTCAGAGAAAAAAAAATACCAAACACTGTTGCTGCCTAGCACACCAAGCCACACCTTCAACAGCCCTAGAGGCCATCCCAGCAGTTTCAACACGCCATTTCCATATTTAGCAAGCCAGGGAGAAGAGGGAAATGTGGCTCTGCGCAAGACTGGGGATGTTCAGCTGTACAGGCAACACTTGACTCTTTAACTTTCAGATTGCAGCTACAACCAGCCATGCACCATCATGGGACAGACAGGAATCATCTCTTCAGCTGTCTAACTGGGAAGCCTACACACTAACACATATGTCCTGATGTTTCACACCAGCTTCTGCCAAGGTTGCCACACTGCTACCCAGCACCTGCATGGATAGAGCAGCTCTGTGGATAGCAGGAATAGTGTGTGATTGAGCATTGGGAGCGACAGTCCTCAACAGGATTCAACCAGTTTGCCCCTCACCTTACACATTGCCCAATTCCAAACATAATCACAAATCTCTGTGAGCCTAAAGGGTTGCCATCACAAAAACAAACAGTATTTTCTGTTTACCACAGCTGTAGGCCTCAGAAACCTGGCCTGGCACCCTGTCACTAAACACACCCCTCACATCGACTGAGGCCACAGGTCGAAATAAGTTTACTGCTGCTTTTTCCTTTGTTTATAACTTATTCTTCTGCCTCAGTCCTTGCTTGGCACAAAGCAGTGATTGAGCAATACCGCATGCATCTCATATTTCCACTGCCACAGGTTCAACAAAGAGCACAAATCACAGAGACAGATTTATCATGGGTACAAACCTCTGCAAGCCTGGGCTGCAACTCCTCAGTCTATGAACAGCTGTCTCTTTGACTTACAGACAGCCCCTGCATCAAGAAATACAAAGTATCCAGTATTGTTTATTAACACTCATCAGTGTCCTTCTGGTTTGAAGGTCTGCCCTATTAGGCACGGCCGGTATTTTTTTTCCACACAAAACATTGAGTATTGGGAAGCAATAGCAAGATCCTCAAACACCACATGTTCCTCACCGCTCTACACCATGCCACAGGAGTGGAGCAGCATAGGTAGCCTGGGAATCTGTGGATTTGCTTTAAGCTCAGTGGAAACAGAAGATGGCATGGGACAGTCCATTTTAGCACACTTTCATAGAAGTATGTCAGGAAATAAAGGAGAGGACAGAGTTCTGTGGTACTGATTACCATCTGCAAGGGAGAGGAACAAAGTCCTGTGATCATTTGCAGGAATAATGCTTGTGACAATATAGACCTAGGTATTTTTATTACAATCTCTGTATAAATTATGTGATTTCACTATATGTTATTTAGTACTCTAGTGCTAGAAGGAAACATTTTCAGCAACAGTTTAGACTGTCCTGTTTTAAGTGATGAACAAGTTTATGTTCAAGTTTGAAGGATTTAAACTTGTGAACATCACTTTTCTCCATGTAAAAGCTTAAAAAATTACCGTGAACAGCAGGGAAATAGTTACATATTGCAGGAGAACAAGTAAGATTTTGTAGATGTTAACAGCCACACTGAACTGTAACAATGCATCACAAGCTCTTTCTGCAGTACTCTGAAAGTCCTGGCCAGTGACCCCACATTTGGAAGAACCAATGAAGGATTAGTAAACAAATCTCTACTATGTTGAGACATCCTAGCCATTTTGAGCCTCTTTGTAGAAAACATCTTCTGGCGGCAAACCCATTCCACCAGTAAATGTTCCTTTTTGAGGAATTTGTCATTCCCAGCTACAGGAAATTCACATCAGTCAGTTCCATCTACATGTGGCTGTTAGCTCACTTTCTTGTACAGCTTTGCAAAGGGGCCTCATTCTGGGTATTACTATGTCTGATGCTACACTACTCTAACTGGGAACTCAGTGTATGGTATCCTGATCCAAGCTGGAAGCACCTACCCCTGAGCATAAGCAGCTCCTCAATTTACTGTCCACAGTAACCCCAGCCTTTACACAACTATTGTAAAGGTAAGATTGGCATTGCAGGGATACTGTGTGAACATTTACCATAACACAGGTCCTGTCTGGAGAAGGTAGAAATCTAAACAGACAGAAATGTAGGAAATGGACAAGTAAGGTGATCCACCAGCAAAGGCTATATGGGAAGAGTAGGGAAGAGTCCACATCTCATATCTCACTTTTGTGCAGTTTCCAGGGCACAGTCACCATTCACTAGATCTTTCTGAAGCAACTTTCAAGGAGTTTGCTAATTCTCTCTACCTTCCTCCATGTATAGGGCACACCACAAGGCATATGCTCTAGTGTTTTTTACAGAGTAACAAGTAACAGAGAAGTCTGTGCAGCTTCCAAAGGAATTCCTGGTCTCTTACGCTGCAGTTACCACTAACACCAATATGTGTTTCCTGGTTACCACTCCTTGCAATGTTCATGCACCAAGAGCAGACGATCATTTCACAGAAATCAAAGAACCTAAATGAGTGCAGAGACAAATTACCATACAACAAAAAACTGGGTGCATTGCATTACCAGGTTAAATTCTCAAAGTATTTTAAGTATTTAAGAAATATAAATGAGGTGTTATTTATATGTAGGTATATAATTCTTTCCATGTTAGACAACGCCCACCCATTCATTTTTAAAATTAAACTCTAAGAATATAATCTGAAAGATAAGGCTGGAATCTGCCCTTTCTGCATGATTTTATAATTAAGATAAAACTTTGTGAAGTGTTTGCAAGAAGTCCCACACTAACCAGCGACTTTTACATGGACAATAGCTCTTCCACCAAGAATTCATACAAGTCAAATTAAATGAGACCTTGCTTAAAGAATCCCATCCACACACTATTAAAATACTGGTAGCAGTGAGACAGTTTCACCTTGTTAGGTTTTGAGGTTGTATATTGTAAGCCACTACATAATGTAAAGTTTATTCTTTCCTAGTGCTTTTGAGGGTTTTTTTTCCTCTTCCCCCCTTAATAAAACATCAGAGGTGAAACAGATCGGTCATATCTGAGACATTCCAGCATATGAGGTTGACAGCCATTAGTAATCAGAATTCTGTGTAAAGTTCCCACTATAAAAGCAAAATGCAGGCAGATTTTGCCAAAGCTTGCTCAGATAAAGTGGTGATCCTTGAACATCCTTGCAGGAGCCAAGCAAAATGCATTAGCTTGCACTGTCAGTACGTAGAGCCAAGGGGAAAACAGAGACCTAGCCTCACATATTGGCGTTGTGCCCTCTCCACACCATAAAATGACTACGGCAACATGGAAGAAATGTTCTCCATGCCCTGCTGAAACATCACATTGCTTGTATGCTCATTTCCAAAGGCCTTTGCTTTACTAACAAGCATAAATGTATTGCTTCTTTCTGGACGCCTGTGTGATGTCCAGTGTTTCATTTCCTGAATTTGAACTTTGACAGCGACTGTACTGTCAAGGAATGCACTGCAAGTGATGGTGTGCAAGAGGGTGAGAAAGAGAATGAGGTGCAGTTTTGTGTGTAATATGATCTATGGAATTTCCTACTGCATGCAGTAGGAATAAAAGTAGTCATTAGTGAGATGAGGTATAAATTTTACACTCCTGTAGTCAGTTACTCAGCTGATCTTTCCAGAATCTTGGAAAAGTGTACTGCAGCTATGCATATATATTATACTTAATGATGGCCATTAAGTCTGCAGTCACAAGATTCAGTCTGCCTTTTGCAGCTAAATTCATACTGCAGCCTCCCAGATTTTGTAATAGTTACTGACATGGTACAAAATAATATTCCCATGGAATCATGACCCTGATTAGTAAAGGGGTAACTGCACTCCCTTCTTCATCTTCATTGGTCCCCATGGGTTTATACTAACAATAAATTTGTTTCATTCTTTGAAGATGAAAGGTGCTATAAAATGCACTTTATTAAAACCACTATAAAGACGTGTTACTTTTGCTCATATACCTGCAGAGTGATGGTTTCCAGAAGTCTAACAGCACCCCCTGAACACACACACTCACTTTACCTTCTGGTCTGGAGAATTCCTCCTAAAATGTAAGCCACTTTTCCAGCTTTTGGTGTACAACTTCTTCTTTGCTTCAGGACTATAGATCAGGACTATAGATTTCTATAACCCAGAAATCTGGGTGGGGATACAGGTTTCTACTTGAGATAGAAGTGATAGAGAGTCTTGATAGATCAAAATGATCCAGCAGACCAGGTTCCCAGTCAGGTGCTGGTCTTGACCCTTGTCTAGGCCATGAACTGGTGGGTTTGGGTTCAGGTGTGGCAGTGCCAAATTCTCACCATCTTTGACCCCAATTAAAAGTCCCCCATGATGAATCTAATTATGATCTCTTTCCCTCCATGTTGCCTTTCCTTACATAGGATAACTCCTGAGAAACCTGCAGGACCATTTTTTAATGTCCACTGAAAAATTTGTTCCCTCTCTTTTCCCTATGGTGCAGAATCTCTGAATCATTGTTTCCCAAAACAGTGTCCCAAAACTCACACGGGCTTATTGTTTTGAGGCTGATGACAAAAATATTAGTACTAACAAAAGAACAGTCCAAGTTCCTAGTTCGCCTACCATAACATAAATCAACAGTCATAAGGGTCTTCAGAAAAGGATGTTATCCCCAGGTATGCACCTTTAAAAGCAGGACGCTTCCTACCAAAATTGTCAGCTTCACATTTTCATTTCTCTCACTGTATAGACAGTAAAAGTGTAATTTCTGAGAAGCACTCATTACCCTTAGACAAAGACTTTGTTCAAATTACTAACTGTAAGCCTACTTAATTTTGTTCTCATTTAACAGCTCTATTATTTGTTTCAATTTCTGTGAGCCTTGACCTCCCAGATGGATTCTCAGACTGCATCTGCTAACCACCTTCACAAACCAAGTATCCCACCTATGCCTAGAGAGCCTTTTCCCTAAACAGAAAAAAACCCCAAAAAAACCCAGTAATAATAATATTTTTTTTAAAAGCCAAAACAAAATGAAACCACAAAACAAGATTTAACATGAAGAGGAAAGGAGTCAGGGAAAAATCACAGTTATCTAGTATTGGATGCAATAATTAAGAGAAGAAAAATAAACTTTTACTTCAGTCACAAACACATAAAAAAATAAACTGGAATAATCAGTTACATATCTCAGTTCATGTTCTTGTGCAGCTCAAAGTATGTCCAGAGTCTGGGGAATGAAATCAGTTTTCCTGGCACCTGAAAGTCACAAATTCCTGCCTCGATTACCTTTGTAACCTGGATGGTATTTTTGCAGATATATCTTTTAAAATATTAATTGATGACTATTAACAACCTGTCTTGCTTGTGATCAGAGTCACAAAATTGTTCATGACTGCTCATATTGCCTGTTATTTGGCAGTCAGCAGTGACCACAGCCTCTATGTTCCATCACCTCTGCCCCTTTTCTAGGCTGCTAAGAAGTCAGAAGTTTTAGAGATTTAACCTGTTGCTATGACAATCCTGGTTCTAATAATTTGGCTTCCAAAATCCCCGTTCTTGCCTCAGTTTCTGTCGAAAAGAAAGCTCAGAAAATCACACAGAGAACTCTTGCAAACTAAAGGCAGGAGGAGACTTTTCTTGTAGTGAGTGTCCCTTGTAGCTCTGTGCCTCACCTCCTGCCAAGGCTATGCTTGGAAAGGACACTCCTTTGCTTTCTACCAGAGTAGTCCCTTTGGAAACACAGACTTGCACAGGGAATGCAGTAAATTACCAGATATCTTAGCTGTCTTGCCTCTTCCTTCTACTCTGTCATTGTTTTTAATGGCTTGCCAAGTGAAGATATTTCCATGAGACAGTAAACAAAGGGGTCTCGTGTCCCTTAGCAGATTTCCTTAATTGAGGTAGGTGGGTATACTATTTTAAGGCCAAGAAAATAGCTGATCCAAAACAAACCCAGATCCACAGTGATGGTCACAAAATGGAAACAAGGTTCTCTAAGTTCCAAGCAGTACTGAACAGCTTCCCAAAGTGTCACTGTTAACCAGAAACATATACAGGTAGCAAGTTTTAAAAGCATATTAAGGTATTAAAGTCATATACTTAACTCAGCTGTACAGAATTCAGTTCTGTACTGCTAAAGGAATGAAAATAGGTTTTATCTATTGTAGGAAAAAAAAAAAAAAAGGCAAGAAAGGAAGTATCTTCAGCAGTTGGTTTACTCCTATCTTTAGTAACCCTGCCACAAACCAACCAGAGCACATAGGATAGGATGGCAGGATAAAACACATGGAAATGTATAAGAGTAGACGGGGTTGATGTTATTCTATATATTTATATTGTTATATGTACACACACACAAGCATGGTATATACACAGACTAAAGTTCTATACATACATACACAGGTATTTCCTTTCTGTCTTTTGCCCTAAATTCAATCCTGCTTTAAATGCATAGCCCACACACAGCTCCCACAGATACCAGTGACAGTGCACATGCCCATCTCTGGGCTAAAACTAGTTTATTTAGAACATCTTAGGCATGAAGCCCAGCTTCATTTTTAATATTACTTTACATTTAACTTTTATTTACTCTATGTGAATATTGATGATCCTAAGCAAATTTAAAGAAAAGCACAGGGTTTGTTTTGGATTCCTGAACAAATATTTTCAAGACCTACATCAGTATATATTGTTCCACATTCTACAGAATATCCATCCCAACATGAGCTGCACTTCAACAGGGCAGGGCAGGGAGTGGGGGTTGAAGGAGTATAGGTCTATTCTTGAAAGTAAACTTTTACATACACACAGTTGAACTGCATCATAACGTCAGTGTTAACTCTTGTGAGTGTGATGTGTTTTTAGAATTGGTATTTTAGAAACAAAAAGAACTAATAAAGGAAACAGGCTCACAAAAATGGGTTTTTTCCACTTTACTCTCCCAAACAGGTAAAGAATGTAAGTCTTGTTTGGGAAATATAGAGAAGTCATAGGTCCCACTCGCACACCTGCGATATTAACATAGCTTGCTTTCATTTGCTCTGTGTTTTCCTCATATTAAAAATGAAAGCACAAAAAATAATACCAACTATAGCCTTACCTCACACATCCATCAATTTACTTCAGCTCCTCCACCATAATAACATTCCCAAACATGCCCTCTCTGCTCTCAGTTCATGCACAGTTGCTACCCAACTGCAGGTCATTAAGCTGCACACCTGCAGTGACTTAACTAGTGCTTTACTCAGCTCTGAACCATCGCCCCCAGCAAGAGTGAAATCATTCAGTCTTCACACTCTTATTAAATGTTGTCCTCTCCTCATGATACTCTGTGCCAACTTCCCTGATGAATCCAACCTGTAATACTCAGCAGGTAACTGAGGAGCAACTATTTATTATACCATCTACACACAAATATGTAACTATTTAGGAGGAATAAAAAAAGGTAATTTCCAGTTTAGGTGATGTGGGTGACCATTGCCTTGAAACAGGAGCAATCTGTATGTAACCGCATGTCACTAAGCACTAAGGTGTGAAGAGATGCTTTTTCTCTTCACTAAACACCATTTTAACTAAAAATACTTACTATGGGCACAGGCTTTCCGTATGAATGCTGTGATTTTTAAATGCTGTCTGTATTTAGAGTCTCTGAGAGACACATGCTGTTTTATGTACCACCTGTACAGACAGAAAGAAACAGAGTAGACATGAAGTTAAAGCCGCCCACCAGCTGAAGAGTCCTTGGTGGGGAAAAAGGCTTTGCTGTGGGTACCTTTAGTGTCACTCAGGTTTTTGAGATTTCTGTTTGCAAATGGTTTTGTGGCTTGTTCCATGGAAGTGAATTTCCAACCATAAATGAAACTCTACAGGCAGAGAACGCCAGGGGGTACCCACCATGGAGAATTCTTTCTTATGACCTTCCATCCATAGGGCTGAATTTATCTTTGACGTAACATCACTGGTGTTAATGCATGAAGGATCAATTTCCCTTACGTCATTTGTTTCACTTTTTAAAGCCAAGGAGGCCAGGTCAGCCACTCTGAAAGAGTAAACCACCTTATTTCCATTTCCACCTGCAATTTAGAGCCAACTATTTAGTCCCACTATCCCTAATGGTGGGTTACGTTTTATGGTCAATGCAGGATGATATTCTAGTGAAGGATGCTGACACTAAAATAGTCACAATCAGTTCAAAACTAGATTCAAATTACCTTAGGATGAGGTACTGGGGTTTAAAGGTATCCAGAACCCTCTCCAGTCTAAGGATATTAATAGTGGTTGATGAAGAGGCAGGCGGTAGTGATGGCCTGTGTATTGCCCACAGCATTCAGAAGTATCTTTTCTAAGTGGGTTAATGATGATCAGCAGTTCTCATCCCTCACAGACAGTTGGTAGCTGTCTAGGACTGTGTTAGAGGCTAGGTTTGAGGCATGGAGTACAGAATACTGCCCTTAATGTCCTGAGAGCTACCATTTCTGAGTTAGCCAGAGGCTGTGCTGCAGTAAATCCAAAAGCTGTTCCTCCTGTGATATATATTCCCTTCACTTTCCATCCAGTGTGCCTGACCTTCACGCCCACAGAACTGCTTTTGAAAAGCAGTGCAAAGGTCCATGGCTTCCATGTTCCATTTTACATGGGACATGATTTATGTGTGGAAATCTTGTAAAAATGGAATTTCAGATGCATTTCCTTCACTGACAGGTTGGGAAACATCTTATAAATCACAACGCAAGTGCCAAAATCCCTGCCAGTGATCAACAGATTTTATCAAGCTTCTATAGCCTTCAAAAGCAAGTTCCACAGAATCTTGTTCTAATTTATTAGTAACTCGCTATTGGAAAATATCATTGAATGAGTAATATTTGCTACAATGCCATGCACACAAACCGTCTGCAATACCTGCAAATAAATTATATCTTCTTCTGATCTAACAAGACATATTTCTTATTATATTCTTGGAAGAATGGAGAAAGTTACTTGGTTACAAAAACACCACAAATCCTGTGCACCATGTAAACGGTCTCATTTTACGCACTTTCTTAACATCTGTGCAAATAAAGCCATTGTTACAAGCACAAAGAGCTGTGGCATACAATACATGCAGCTATGAAACCATGAGCGCTGCTATGTGTTGAGTCTTTAAATGGAAGTGGCACATCTGCTTTTGGCATAGGAGTGTAAATCAATCCAAGATGTTTATTAAAGAGTCAGTAACGACCTGTCCACACGCTCTTTCTTCCATCCAGCCTTGGGTTTGTTCTCGCTTTGTTATTTTCCTGGCAGTTAAACATGGGCTCTGCACACTGAAAGTATGTGGTGTTTCTTCACGTACGGATAACATAACATGTCACGTAATATTGAACAAGTATGTGATGCGGAATGGTTTGGACAAAAATGTGAGCCAAAATGAGCTGGGGAGGAAAGGGTAAGTACAAACAGCTACAGAACAGTGACTGAAAGGTTTGTTACGCTGCAAAAGTCAACTGTGTTTTCTAATACCTTTTGAATTAATGAGACCTAGATTTGATTCCATGTTCCAGCTCTTGGTAATTAATGAGCAAAATTTGCAATAGTGAAGGATGGTGAATATTTTCTTGAGGAAGTCAATAACTGACTTTGCATTTGCTGAAGGTATTTATACCCCTGGGTATTATACCACTGGGTCCACCTGAGCAGGTCTGGTAGGAGCACAAGCCTTTCAGCTCTTGCATGTATTGACCAGCAGAAAAGTCAACATAATATTGGCACTGGCCAATATTGACACTACAAACTGGCCCCTAACCTGTAACATGTTTCTTTCCCAAACAATGAGGAGCTCTAGGGCTTGCTATAGAATAGCAGTCCAAGGACAACAATACCTTTTGTGAGCAGCCTCTTTGTGGGCTCCCTGCATGAAGCAGCACTTAAAAGACTGGACCTCAGCATGAAGGCAATGGCTCTGGGTCTGACAGTAGAGCCTGGGCCATGCAGTGCTCCTTCCTCTTCCATCAAAGGATGCACAGGAAAGCATTCTAGGAAAGGAATCCTCAACAGCTAGGCAGGAGGAGCAACACATTCTGTGTCCCAGTGAAGGGCTAACTTGGTGGGACGTCTTTGAGTAACCAGAAGTAGAACGAAAAATACAGTGGTTGTTGTATTCTTGACTTTCACGTGGGGAGATCATACCAGTTATGCTATTCTTCAAATGCATTGAAGGAAACAAGACAGGTCCTGTCAGATACAAAAGGGAGGCTCATCCATTGGAAAGGCAATATCTATTTGGTATGATGGCAGTGGAAAACCACGTTTTAAGAGACAAGATTGAAAAATAGACTGTTTGATGGGAAATGCTTCAGGAAGGCTTGTTGTACAGAAGAGAGAATAGAGGCTGCTGGAAGTGTGCCACCCAGTGTTTTATATTTGCACATTTATTTGACTAGACTGAACAAATATCTTCTGTAATTGTTCATTTCTTTGTTGTTAAAATTGTCAGGATATATTAAAGGACTGGATTCCATATGCATATGTTTCAGTGATAACGTGACCTATCACTTCTGTCCCAAAAGTGTCTAAGATTGCTTAAATTTGTTAATTGGATGTCTTGTCATCTAGCTGAAATTCAGCTGCATGAGTGAGGTGGATTTGCTCAGCAATACAGAACATACCAGGACAGAATTTATACAGAGATTTCTACTGCAGGCTAGAATTACCTTGATCAGACTTGTTACAGCATCTTGTTAAAATATTTTAGCCAGGGAAAAAATATTAATTAAATTAAATCAAAATACTCAGGTAGCCCAGAAAAATTTAAAAAGGAAAAAAGTAATACTTTCTCCCATTTATTCCACCCACTCTTAAATTTCTCCTTTTAATTTAATTTTATTTTATTCCATATGCCTGATAATGGGACTTTGTGGAACTGAACCTTTTGCAAGACGCTGTGCCAGCTGTTTGGAGAGCATCTTGGACAGGTCTCTTCATTTCCATTTCATTTTGTCTTTCTATGGCTGAAACATTGTTATTTAAATGAGTGCTTTCCCAGCTCAGATTTTCCTAATGCAAATGTGTGCTGTTTCCCTACTGGACTGAAACTATCAATACTTCTTTTTCCCTATGAAAAGCAGGATAAAAAGTAATATTATCAGGGCTGAAGGTGAGTTGGGATGTTACTTTTGTGTGAATTTAAGCTAAAAAAGGGAAATATACACAATGGTCAAGTATCAAAATATTGATTGGCTCAGTCTTCCTTCTGCCCAAGATATGATTAAAGCAGTTCTGTATATTTTAAAGAACAGCTGATGTGTGGAAGGTGCCAACACACAGCAGACCAGTCACACTCTCTCAAGGCATTCTGTATAAGCTGCTTAGGGGTGTGCACACAGAAGTGAGACACTGTGTGCCTCCAGCAATCTTATGGTGCTCTATACCATCCTTGCTTTTGAAGGTTGTGATGCATTTTAATTTGAACGTAGGTGTCCTCTCATTTTTAATTTTTTGGAAGCTGTCTACCAGGAACCATAGTCTGAACTTACAGAACATCTTAGAGGGAAGTAAGTAATAGCAAAGAAAGGAAAAGATAATAGATCCTGGGTTTCCTTTAGAGTGTACTGCATGCCTGTCTTCAGGCTAGTCTTTTAGCTATAATGTCTAGAAATGTAGGGCTTTTTTAAAATCTGTGAATGTGGAAGTTCTCCAGTAATCACACGCCTCCTGGAGCAGGAGCTTTCTGCTCATCAAATATTGCAAGATAGGAAAAACACCACATCCCATGCCCCTGGCATCAAAAGGGTTGGCAACACCTGAGTTGCATCCATCCCTGATCTCTGCCAGAGGAAGAGGCATGTGACACTGAAGCACGTGGATTGTCTCACCCCTTCTCCGATTGGACAAGCACTCATCTCGCAGCAAAAAATGCCACAGTTCATGCCCAGTAGCACCCATGCCAGCAGTATGAGCAAACAGACCTCAGAGACTGAGCTCCCCTTTTAATCCCAGTTGTTGCTCTCTCTCAGTGTCAGTGGTTGTTGTTCCAGCCCAGGCTTTTATACATGTTATTCCTGGACTAAGGAAAACTTGAAGCTGCTTGCCCTGCAATACCAAATTTATGGATGAGGAGACAACTTCAGCCTGCCAGGTGATAATTTGGCACCCTTATGACATTGTTAAAATCCCTACAGCTGTAAATATTTATTGGATATGAAATATACTCCAGCTAACACATTATCATATGAATAAATCTAACCTTAAATAAAACATGTGCTCTCCATCTTTTATTCAGTTTATAAAATTCTTGATTCTTGCTCTGCGCATTCTCAGCTTAATACAGCTATTCCAATGTACAGCAAACCGTGGTGTGCCTTGACTTCTTTTCTAATACAACATTTTGCTTCTTGTATTTCACCTCTTACAGCTTTTGCAAAGTTTTGATTTGATAGGACAAGCACAGTGAGGGCATTAGGACCAAGAGAAAGACGCACACATTGCTCTGTATTATGTCTGGCAAAGTGCTTCCTGACTGAGTGCCTTAGTTATGTGTGAAACAAAGTCAGGGACCGACTACTTCTCATCTGTTGATCACAGTTAACTTGAAGCCTCTGAACGGGGGAGAGCTGTCAGATCTGCTTTCACAGATACAGTGCTTCAATCCAGGCAGCAATTGGAAACTTTGAAGAAGCAGGACCTACTCTGGAAAGAAACTATGAGAAACGGGATTTCTTTCAACTTAGAATTTTAAAAGGGAAAAAAAAAATCAAAGCCTTAGTTACTCTTTTAATCAGCAAAGCATGCACTTTCCTAACTAAGCTGGGACTCCGTATAATAAAGGATCTACTTTATCTCACTGGATCCATGCTACATTTTACTACAGTAAGTACAATATTAATAGGAATGTTATAATTTTTTTTTCTGTAAATAGAGAGGAAAGCATGAAACGGCATCAGTGAAATGTGAAGGGAGCAAAAAAATCCTCTTGGCAGATAGTGAAAACCAGGGCTTTTGTGCAACCCGAGGACTGAAATCTGAGGAAGATCCAAGTGGTATTTAACATGACCATCTGTATCATTTTGTCACCAACAGTATGTTCTTGAGGAAGAAGTGCAGATATGGATCACGTAAGCTGCAGTTTCTCTTGTTGTTTCTGATGCTGGGTTTTTTGCTACTCATGGTTACAACGCTGAATCCACCACCCAGCAACCACAGCAAAGAAGGGACCTTCCAGCCTGTGGAGTTCAACCCCCGGGAAGGGTATCAGATGGACTTTGTGGAGACCCAAGAGATGCTGGAAACCCAGGAGGAGAGTCAGCAGTATTACCCTTTGGATGGTCTATCGCCTTTCATCTCCCTGCGGGAGGATGAGTTGATCATGGCCGTCGTGTCGCCCACCGGCAAAAGGAACCACAGCAAGGCCAGGAAGGGCTATCGCGTGGTGAAGCAACAGAGCAGGCGGCCGGAGGGGAAGGCAGAGGGGGGCCCCGAGTCCCAGCCGCTGTCCCTTCCCCTGCAGGATGGGCAAGGGGCTGCTGCGGGGGAGCGGCCGCTCGGCCTGGAAACCCACGGCTTTAACGAGGTGCTCAGCGAGCGGATCGCGCTGCGCCGGGACCTGCCTGAGGTACGACACCCGTTGTAAGTAAAACACCCTATTTCACTTCTGGGAGAAAACCTGCCTCTTTCCCCGCCGCCGCGGCCCCCCCCGCAACCTCTCCTCCTGCAAACTCCGCACCTCTCCTTCTCTAGACCTCGCGTCTTTCCTATCCAGCTCCCCGCTCCGGGTCGGGCGCTCCGTTCCTCAGACCAGGGACGCTCCCAGCCTCCTTCGGGAGGTGGTTCGAGCCCTCAGGAACCGGCGGGCGGCAAAGGTGGAGGGGGCACTCTGCGGGAGGGGCAGCTGGGGCCGGCTGGG
>VYXD01012574.1:105995-266861 GCA_013397195.1 Hylia prasina
GACTGACCTCATTGCTGTCTACAGCTTCCTCAAAAAGGGAGGAGGAGGGGCAGACACTGATCTCTTCTCTGTGGTGACCAGTGACAGGACCGGAGGGAATGGCCTGAACTTGTGTCAGGGGAGGGTTAGGCTAAATATTAGGAAAAGATTCTTCACCCAGAGAGTGGCTGGGCACTGGAACAGCTCCCCAGGGAAGTGGTCACAGCACTAAGCCTGACCGTTCAAGGAGAATTTGGACAATGCTCTCAGGCAAATGGTGTGACCTTAGGGTGTCCTGGGCAGGGCCAGGAGTTAGACTCGATGATCCTTGTGGGTCCTTCCAACTCAGAATATCCTGTGATTCTGTGGCAAATATTGAAAGGAAACTGGCGGGCAGAAGGAAGGTGGAGATTGGTGTGTTGGACACGCCTGCCAACACCACCATACCTGTCAGCAGCTGGCCCCTAAGGCCGCTGCAAAAAAATGTTGCATTTGAAGTCCCGGGTGTTACATTTGAAGTCTGGAGACTTGAGAGCCAGTTGTCCCAGCAGCCCAGGAGGGGCTATTCATCACACTTCCCAAAATGGATCAGAGGTGTATCTATCAAGCTGCCCCAGGGAAAGATCTGGTTGGACATTAGGAAGAATTTGTTCAAAGAAGGGGCAATTAAACATTGGAACGAAATGTCTAGGGAGGTGTGGAGTCACTGTACCTGGAGGTGTTTAGGGAAAGACTGGACATGGTGCTGTGGTCTCGCTGAGATGGTGATGATCAAAGACTGGACTTGCTGATCTCAGAGGTCTTTTCCGACCTAATTGATTCTGTGATATGCTTCCCTTCCCAGGGGGAGGGCAAGGGATGTAAGTGGTGTCTTATCTCCTGTAAAAGAAACAATTGTAGTTTTCTCCCAGGACATGGTGGAAAGGTGTACCGGCAAATATTTTAAATAAGACACAGAATAATTCTTTTTTCTAATGTTCATTTTCACATGTCTAAAAACAGCTGACATCTCTAATTTAAGCATACAGTCTCAAAGAAAGAGAAAGGAAACTGTGTTTTCTGTACTTATTGACTAGGTTCACTGTTAATTTGGTTAACTCCATTAAATAATGCCATACTGATATTATTTCTATTATTTTTTGGCATTCTTCACTGCTAACTCTTTGAACTATGTAATGTTCAAAGGAGGAATGACTACCCTCGTTTCCTGCCTGTGGTGGAAAGCCAGAAAACAATTTTATTTTGGCAGCTGAAGGGCCATCCAACAAGAGACAGCTTCAGTTAATACTCATCTTGGTAAAACTTAAGCCATGGTTTCAGAGCTCTTGGATGGATTTTGCTGTTTGACTAGTTACAGCCTAAAGAGCTCTCAACACTACAGCTTACAGAGCCCAGACTGAATCCCCAGATCTCAGCATCTGAGGCTGATCTCAATCCAGATCATAAACCTGCAGCTGAATATGTTTAAGCCAGACCTGTCCTTTATGGCACAACACACAAACCGCAATGATAATTTTTAGGTGTAGTTTACTGTGGGGGCCTGGCTTGCAACTGTGTCAGTCCAGTTTTACAGCAGTGTAAAAAGAGAGCAAACCAGAATCAGATTGTCTGTGTCTCTATTCAGTTTGCATCATGCTGTTCATCACAATGTCTATTATTATTTAATTAGAGGGAAGCCAGCCAGTTAGAGATGTTTCAGTGAGTTAGCTTCATGAACTCAGTCTCCCTCATGTCACTTGAAATTGGATGGCAAATACTTCACATTAAGAAGCAGCCCGTCCTCTGACATACCTTCTTCCCTCAAAGTGCTTTCTGCTGCTATCAGTTGCTCCAGCCGAGACTGACACTCTCCTAGGACACCTGAAACAAGCCTGCCATTGTGACTTTTATGATAGGGGTTCTGCCCAAAAGAAAGGTCTATTTTCCTCTCTTGGGTTTGAGTGTCAAATGGCAAAAGAAACTCACAAGTCATCTGCAAAAGTTTTAAGTTTCATTATAAAAGTATAGCTTCCTCTGGAGTGCTGTTTGGAGCTGAATCTCAATGAAACATTTTCCTGAAGGTGAGTGGGAGTCCCTGTCAGCTCTGCCTTTGCCTTGTCAGAATTGCTCTCTGTTCATTGCTGTATATGACAATTCCTTGTTTTTCACAAATTAGATTAAATCACTATGTCTTATATCAGTCACAGCCCTGACTTTTTAAAATGCCAATTTATGATAGACAGTCTATGAAACTGCTCCAAATTACTGGGAAGGTATTTTTGTATACCAGTACCCTTGTGCATTTTTGTGAAGATTAGATATCTATATTGCAAGTCTTTGCCAATCTCCATGGCAACTAAGCACTCACCACTAAGGTTATATGTTGAAGTACAGTTATTTTCAATTCTTTTCCAATTAAGATTTCACAACAGCCTTATTTTCTTGCTATAAGCACAGTACTAGCAACTAGCTGCTAGCTAATAGCTATAGAATGTTTCTAGTTAGAAGCTGCCTGGTAGTAAAAGGACTGCATCAGATCTTCACTTTTCTTAATTACTTCTTGATTCTACTGCTTGAAAATACTCCCAAGTCATGAGAGTATTCTTTTCTTGATCCTGCTGATAATGGAAACAATCACCTTATATGAAATTGTGAGGAACCAGTATTGTTGATCACATAAAGTTAGTAAACCAAGGACAATATAGATTAATTACAATGTAAAAATCAAGAAAATTTGCCGTTCTATGCAAAAAAAAGGGAACTGTTGAAAAATACAATAAATTATTAAGATTGTGCTCATTTTAAATATTTATTACCAGAAGTACATCTATAGTAACCATTTACATATATTCATAATTAAGTCATTCAGGCTATGAATTCTCTTAAGTGATTAGCAGCTTTGTGTCTGGATAGTGTCTAGCAGCATAGGATCTCTGTCCATGAAAGGAAGCATTAAGTAAAACGTTAATAAACAGAAATACTAAAATTATATCCCTTACATGAGTTTCTGCTGAGTAGCCAATTGTTTAACAACCACTGTAAAATCTGTATAATTATTTGCTTGGCAATACAAAAATGCTGAAATAACAATGGGCTGCATTCAGCCAATTGTGTAATTCCTTGAAGAAATTCTTGCTGCTGGAGATTAAATGAATTAGGATACTGAATGACTATTATTTGGGAAATGAAAAGATTTTTAAAATGTGCTTTCTAATGTCAGCAAAGCAGTATATAGACATAGTCTTTACATATCTACAATGGGCATTTGAAGGCATTTTCAGGAAAATGTGCATCCTCACGCCACAACAGATGGTTTTCATATGCAGTTTATGTGAGGACGAATCGGAAGTGTTTGTCATCTTTAAATGTTTGAGTTATTGTGGTGGTTTAACAGCAGCTGGGAATTAAACTTCCCCTTGTTCCCCTCTGGTGAGGGAGGGGCAAAAGAGATTCTATGGGTTGAGATAACAATTTAGTGAAAGCAAACAGCAATGGAGTGAGAAACAGACAATGACAGCAGCAATATTAATAACAAAAGTATACAAAAAGAGAAGGTGCTTTACATGCAAAAGGTGTTCACCACTTTGACTTAGCTCTGTATGGCCATTGAGACAAAGACAAGATGGTGGAGGGACATTCCTGTGACTCAGCAATGACAGTGGTTATTCCTGAGACAAAGACAAGATGGTGGGCGCTCTCCTTACACGGTGCCATGTGGCCTCCTGAGACAAAGACAAGATGGCAGGTTCTCCCTGCAGCCAGTGTTCCCCAAGCCCAAGACAATGAAAAACAGTGACAGAACAAACCCCCAAAACTGGATTGTCCACATTGCACTGTCACCCACTTCCAGACTCTGCTGGTTCGATTGCACACTGACTCCCAGCTGGGAGCCTCATTCAGCAGTGATTAGTTTTCACTGGACAAGCAACCTGTACAAACTTTATAGTGAAAATACATTTTCTTTCTGAAATGTAGTTATATTTGTAATCATGGCCCATGTAAGGATCCATATCATTGCCATAAAGGACTGAGATGTTGGCTTCATTCACTAGGATCTTGGTCAGGTAATCCACAGGTATACTGATCTGTTGCACAGATGTGGGGTTTTTTTAGTTTGAATGGTACTGCAATTGTTTGCTCTTTTCTCTCTTGAGAAGAGGCTGACTGACCTGCTTTATCCCTCACTCTGCTCTAATTATCTTTACTTTTTCTTTGCCTTCAGGATTGTTTCGGTTTGAGCTCTGGTTTTTGAGGCAGACAGAACAGGAAAAAACTATCCTGAAACACAGGAACACTTTCCTCTTTTTGTAGTGCCATTCCCATATTTTCACTTCATATTCCAGTTTTGGACACCTTAGTACTTACTTTTCTTAGAATCAAGTTGAGATCTTAAACTTCTCTCCACCACTGAAGGTTTAGGTGCTGCTTGCAACTTTGTTCTGAGAAAAAAACCAGCCATTTGTTCCAGTGTTTCCAGTGTCTTCCTCATTTCACCCATGTAGGTGCCTACAGCAAAAATATGACTCCAGTCTGCCTACTGCTAGTGTCATCATCTGTTTCCACGATGAAGCCTGGTCTACTCTGCTGAGAACTGTGCACAGCATTATGGATACAGCCCCAAAGGCCTTCCTCAAGGATATCATCCTAGTCGACGATCTCAGCCAGCAAGGTAGCTCCCACTTCTCTGTATGTGAGTTCTTTTTTCCAAAACTTCAGGAAAGAAACTGTCCCCCTCCAAGAAGTGTATGAGGAGAGGAGAAGGCAAGAGGACTCTCAGGAAGCGAGCTAAGCAGAGCCCAGACCTGGCTACCAGGTTTCACTATCCATCTGTAGAATTCAGCATAGCCTTTCAACTTTGAAATATGTTTCTTTTTTTCCCCACATCATTTACAACCACTCTGAACTTTCTTACTTTAAAATAAGATCACAGTATGCAAATCTTAGGATTCCCACTGGACCAGATCTGCTGTCATGATTTCCAGACTTGGATTTTGGCTGAAGCACAGAGTGGAAAAGTCCACATTGCTAAAGTAAACCAAAGTGCTTGGGAAAGCCAAACACCTGTAGTATCTCACTCTCATCTGTGTATTTTATGAGATGATGAGAGCATCCACCTTTTGCTGAAAACAGGAGAGGAGGCTATTAAGATTCCCACAGGAACAGCTTGTGAATCTCAGTTTCCATTAGTCTCTACTTCCCTTTGACGTTATGCTGCTGTAGAAATATTTGAAACATGGCCTACTTGGCCATTTAAAACAAATGCCCCTGAAACATTTTACCAGCAAGAAGTAGCATCTCCTACTACCTGTTTCTTTTCTGTAACAGCTTGAATCAAAGCTAAAACATTTCAGTGACTGCTCTGTTTCTGACAGGGCCCCTGAAGTCAGCTCTGAGTGAATACATCTCCAAGCTGGATGGTGTGAAGCTCATCCGGAGCAACAAGAGGCTTGGAGTCATCCGAGGGCGGATGCTGGGAGCTGCACGGGCTACTGGGGATGTGCTCATCTTCATGGATTCACACTGCGAGTGTCAGAAGGGCTGGCTGGAACCCCTCCTGGCCAGGCTCTCCAGCAACCGGTAAATCCCTGGATATGGTAATTTCTGCTGAAAGGGACGTGCTTGGAAAGCATTGGGTGGTTTTTGTAATCCTCCTGTGGTTACTTTCTTGTTTCTAATCACATCCCTTTTGTTTCTACCTTATTGCCCTATGCATCACCCTGATATATGGAAAGCACCATAGGTCTCACAGCTGATAACCTTCACTTTACACCCAGTGTAAGTTTCAAAATTTGTATCCAGTTAGAGCTTTAAGAAGGCTTCCTGGTGGTCTGAATTAAAAAGGTTTCAGTCTCAACCTGTTTGTAAATCGGCAAACATCCACCAGAGAAAACTACTGCAAGACTCCATTATTTTACTTTTTAGATGTCTCTGTGATGAAGCCAATAATAAAATGCCTTGTCCTCCTGAGGCAGTTTGGCTGTGTACCAGGGTCACCTTTTGGCTGCCATTTCTCTTCCACAGAAAAAGCCAAGACTTCCTTGGCAGCCTGGACAGGTCAGCTAATCACAGGTACTTTCACTGACACCAAAGTAACAGAGTAAGGTAGAGATTCATATTTCTGAGTATTTCATGTTTAAGGTGGTCTTGGGCCTGCTCTCTAATGTACAGCTGAGCTCATCTATGCAGTCCTTTGAAGAGATTAAAACCACTACAAATCTTTCTAGGCTCACATGTCAGTAAATCTTTTATTAAAGGGATTTTTTTGAAAGAAAAATCTGTACATTAACTTGTCACTTGGGGAAAAAAATAATTATTAGAGGGGGTAAAATAAAAAAAAAATCTTTAAACTCTTACTAGACTGTTAAATAGTCATGCTAAACACCTTCAAAGGCTGTTCCCATGCATTGGAAGAAGCTGCTTTTATGGCTTATTATGTTTGCTTATAAGAGAATTAATGTGAGCTTTTAGAAATTATTACATCATTTGAATGAAAACATTGAGAATACTGAAAGCAAGAGTAATGCTGTGCTAGAATGTCAGGAATATTCTTTTCAAAAAGGTCCTTCTTGGAAAAGCAGATTTTATTTTTTTTTCCTCTGACTAATTAGATGGTTTTGGTTTGCTATGAAGCTACTTCATGATTCTTCTGCCTTGAACTATAGTCTATTTTTGATGTTCAAGCAAAGCTACTATGTGTATCAATTGGCCAGTCCTTATTCAAGGGTGTTGAAATTGCTGAAATGAAAAGAGTTACAAAAAGTCTCAGAGGAGAGCTATAGTGAAGGGAGAATTATAACAGCAAAAGAGAAGTTAGGACCCACAACCCCACCATGTCAAAAATTCACGGTCAAAAATTATCCCTCCTGAGAAGGAATGCAAAGCCTCTAAGTCTGCTGTCATTCAGAGATCCTGTAGCACTGTCACCAGGGGTGAGAAAGGAATTCTCTTCCCTTATAGGGCCCATACGCTCATTCATTCCTCCAGGAGAGCAGAATTTAACAGCAAATTAACTAATATCTAATTAGATCAATGAAGCAAAGGTGGAAACTGATTGGATAATAGTATGGGTTAATCCATCCCTTTTTGTGTGCTGTATCAGTTGCTGTGTCTGACCCTGGAAGCTTTGTCACTGCTAGTGAGGAGAACCTGTGACATCCTCCATTAAGGGGGGAAGGTTAGGTCTAAGGCACCTGGCAGTCACCTTCTCTTACTGTCCCTCTTTCTCCAGCTGAAATATGGTGACAATAAGACTGACCTGATAAGGAAGTTAATTCATGACTTTTCATAAATAGCTTGTAATGCTTGCATGGAGATCACCATGGGAATGTAAGGCATTAGCATAGTCAACTTGGCTTCACTTAGCACTTGAGGAGCTGTTAAATTGAATGATGTGCACTCCCTGAGACTACCCAAGTGAGGAAAGCACAGGAAGTTGAGAGTGACTGGTAAAATATCCATCTTTCCTCTTCTTAATGTACCGATAAAACCGTAACTCATGCACTTTTGCTGGAGGGATAGGATGGGAAAACACTTAATCACCTGGACTGAGTTGTTTGCTGGCAAGGACCAATGCAGCCTTTCAAAAAGCTCAAACCTCTGCAGGAGCTTAAAGGAGCTGTAGAGTGGTTTTAACTTTGAAAATGGTGATTAAGCCATTCTAGACTCCTGATCAAATGTGTCACTATTATTGTGATGTGTCTTAGAGTGATGCTGACAGATCCTTGCCCAGACTGAGATCTCACTGTGAGTTGAACATATTCACAACAAGAGAGATACTCCCAGTTCTTAGTAGACTGTAGGATAAATATAAGAAAAATTATTCCAGTTTTACAGGTATGGAAATATTTACACAGAAATACTTGGCTGATATTTGACTTGTTCTAGGTAATGACATTTCATCTCCCTACATGATGGCTTTATTCACTCACCCAATCTAATTTATTTTTCTGAAAAAGGTATTAAGTCATTCTAAAATCATTGTATATACACTTTTGAGCAACTTGATTGGGACTAGTTCTGTGAACCATGCCTAACAAATTGACTGGGAAGCTGTGCATCAGCTTAGTATATTGCCTAGAGAATGGTTCAGTGGTTTCTAAAGCATTCCTTGACATTTTGATTATTCAAGGGTGAATACCATAGGTACCTGGACAATATTAGAAAACTACATGAGATGCCCCACAGATCATTTCATTTGACAACTGTTTGTGTTCCAGGCTAATTCCAGGTGAGTAGCATGGTGCATAACAATGCAGCTGTGCCATTATTACAGTCATCTTTGGAAGGGTTTGCCTTTTCCAGGAGACTGCAGAGCTGCTATTTTGTATTCTGTCCAAAGGCAGGGAAAGGAAGGGGGGGCATATAATGAACTGTGCCATGAAGACTTAAAAATGTTGTTCCTTTGATCTAAAAACAGTGGCCACCGTGCTGAAGCAGGATGATTAAAAAAAATCCAAAACTTATTTCCTTAAAATGGTTCATGAAAGCAAAATGAACCTTGATTATATCCTTGACAAGGAATTCCACCTCTAAAAGAGGCCTGGGTACCATAACTATGGACAGAGGGGTGGTTTGCAAAAGGGTATCTGGCTCTTAGGCCTTTCCCCTGCTCCTCATTGCAAGGGCTGTTTCTCTCTGTGCTGGAGCACTGCCTATACCACAGCTCAAATATTAGATTAGGAAACAGAAGCCTGTTATATTATTTTAAAAAGCTTATCTGGTTTCTAAAATTCAAAGTGTCTCTACTTAGCACTGTGATTCTAGGTCACTAATCTTTAATGAAAATGCTGATAAACAGAATAAGAAATTAGCATAGCAGTGGAAAGGTGTTTCATCATCTGTGTTCTCCCATCAGAAACAAATGGAAACCTCTGCTTGCAGATGCAGGAATAGAAAGAGTTCTGCTGTCCAGATTTTTTCTGTGTGGTTCTGATTTTGTGGTAATACACAAGAGAGAAGGGAAATATTTTGCACTAAAAATGAACAGCTTCTTCATCTCTTTTAATCTGATTTCCCACTTTTCCATGGCCCATATCCCAGCTTTTTGAGCTACTAAATACTAAATACATAAACCATCTGTTTTCTAACTTCTCACAGGCTTGGGGAAGCATGATGTTATCCATTCAGAGCCCACACAACCCCAGCATCCAAGTATGCAATTCCATGTTGCTCTCCCTGTTTTGAAAGCTTTGCATACCCTTCACATGTAACAGCCTGCTTCCTGGGATTTCTGTGTTTGCTCCTTCCTTTTACATCCCTCATTTGTCAATAACACTTATTTCAAATTCACTAAATGTTCTGCGTTTACATGGTAGGTTATGAGAAGATAAGCTATCTCCTTACAATCTTTCACAGTTGATCAGGATCAGAGGGTGACCTATTTTAAAGAAGTTGAGGTAAAGAAAATAAAGATGAGAGTCTAAAGCCAAAGGCAAATATTACTGCTAAACACAGGAGCAATAAAGATTTAGGCATAATTTGTGGCTCGGTGCCTTGACTGTCCAGTGTTAAAAGGTGTTGGTTACCTCTACAGATTTTGTTACTCTACATACAAATTTTAATATTTTAGCAAAAAAGGCAGGTTCAAAAATTAGTATTTTTAATAAAGCATTCCCAAAGCATCCCCTTAGCACTCTGCTTTGCAGAGATTTGCTTAGTGCTTAGCATATGAATCATCCATCCATTCGAGTAGACTGTTCCTATGCCCTAAATTAGTCTAATAAGTAAGTCTATTTATTAAATACTAAATTCTTAGTATTTAAGCAATCCTTTATAACATAGCTTTCCCATTCCTTATCACTGCATTTTATCTTCTTATTAACCCTGTCTAATTTCAAGTGGTTTGTATTTCTAAGACTTCAGTAAGCCAGCAAGGTGCTCCCAGTGGATTTTGTGGAACCAGCTTGGGTCCTCTGCTACTCTCTGTAGTTTTGACTGTGTGCAGAAACAGGGACCTGGGACTGCCTGGATTTCTTAGCTATCTAATTTTTGCAAACTGTGACACACCCTGAAATAGGTTGAGCAATATACATAATTTTCATGTTTGGTTTTGGGGTTTTTTTTTCCTCCTTATTTGAAGGAGGATTTAAACAGATTAAAATCTATTATTCCCTTCCCAGCAAAAGAAAGTATAAATCAATACAAAAGCACTTTCAAAAAAAAGTGTATCCAAAACTTCAAAACAGACACATTAATTAAATCTTCCTCTCCCCATGTTACTTAGTTTAAAATTAGAAATGAACGTAATGTCCATGCTGACTGTAAAGGGTCATGGGAAGACATTTCATTTGCAATTGTATTTGGTAAAGAAATCCCAAACCAGGAAGTTGTTCTTGTTTGGGTTGCTCTTTTTCATGGAATTGTGACCTTTTGTAATTTGTGTGAGTTCCAAGCATTTGAAATATTCACAGATTAGTCAAACAGTTCAAAGCCTTGCTGCTAGTTGTGTTTGAATTTCCTGTTTTTCCCTTTCCTCAGATTCCACAGAGTAAAATTAGCAGTAGTTTGTGTTTCATTTAAAAGTGCTGAGAAGCTGTTGTCTGCCAGTTACCCAGTTAAAAACAAGAATAGCTAAGAATGTCTTCCAATTACTGTCTATTGCAAATTTGCATTTAGAACTATTTTAGAACACAAATATCAAACCATCATTGAATATGCAGAAAACAGCTGTATTTTTTTAAAATCATACCAACCAAAAAATGGGTAAAGCACTGCTTGATTAGGATTAAAATTGAATAATGACCAATTTTCACACAGGATAAAGCTACTAGATTCCTCTGTTTCAGATCAGAAAGACACTCCTAATATTTAGTTTTAAGAAGGTGTGATTCTGTTGGTTTCAGCAGAGCTACATTGTGGCTATACTGCACTTAGACTAGGTGATGGTCTAGAATTACTCTTAAAAACATACTCTTGAAAATTGTTAATCTTAGCATTCTGAAAAAGCTATGCCAGTAGTAGCTCTAAAACACAGTTATCAGTTTTTACTGTATAATTTTGTGGGAAAGGAGATCAGATTTTATTTTATTCTAGTTTATGGTTGAATTTAGCCAGGATAGAATGTGACCTATTCCTGCAAATTATTTTCATCTTAAACACTGTAACTTTCCATGTCACAATTTGCAGATAGTTTGGATAATTGCTTGGTCTCCAAGCTATCAGAATCCAATATGTCCTTACTGGTATATTCTTGCATTGGAATATTGAAGAATCAATGCCCAATAACTAAAACTACTACTGTGTGCCTACTCTTGTGAGCAATTGCACAAATTTTCAAGCAGCATTGGAGTTTGGAGCTTTATAGTGGCAACAAATTTAAGGTGGATTAAAAAAAAATAGGTTTTAAATAGTTGCAATTATATGAAAATGTAGGATAGTCTGAAATGTTTGGATCACCTAATCCAGAATATATCTGAGTGTGTCTGTATTTGCATTTTCTCTATCTGAACTATCCAGGATCAGTTCATGTGGTCTAGTCTGCATGGTCAAGGTCTTTTGAGTGGTTTAGTCTACATTGCCTCTGGCTTCTACTCAAATACGCCCCCCTGATATTTCCCTCTTGAATCTGAAGTCATAAAATAAACTACCCTGGGGTCATTAATTCCTCAGTCCTGTCTGAGTGAGAATGGATAAACCAGTAGCAATAGATAGTGTGTGTTTCAGCAAGCAGCAGCAAACTGAGATGGGAACTATACAGCTGCATCTACGCTCCCAACCAGGCAGTTTTCAGAGATACTCATACACTGGAGAATGCAGCAGGATGGAGAAATCACTGTTACAGGGACTTCTTATTTTTGACGTTTAGTCATTTAAAATCCATTTAACTTGTCAGCTGGATTTCCCCCAGCATATCAAGAAAAGAAATGCCTGTTTGTCTGAGTCCAGTGGGACACTACCTTTAGTAACTTTTAGAAGCAGGTAGTTTCCTTTGCATGCTGTAAGTGAATAAAGCTTTCAGTAGAAAGGGCCCTGCTGGCTTGAGCATTGAGTGGTTTCTCCTGTCATGGATACAAAACTGTATTACAGGGACATCATTAGGAGAATCAGGGAAGGATATCAGCTTTATTATTTTTAGTATAATTTCTTTTCATTTCTTCTTGAGTCTGTGGAAGGATGACAGGAACTCACTGCCTTGATGTATATGCCTGCAAATGCTGCATGTGATCATAAAAAAATTTTCTCCCATTTATAAAACAGATGCTTATTTCTAGGAGTGCCTGTTGTTGCACATTATAAAGGATGGTTTTACACCTGAGCAGAGAAATAAAATCACTTTTCTATTTAAAATCTTCCTGGCTTAAGCTCATTATAGGAGAGTTTGCTCTTACTAGGAAACAAAATGGAGTCATTTTGAAGCAATCCTCTGCGTGGTTAATCTTTCTACTATCAACTGGCAAGCAGTATTCTGTTTCTCTGTGGGCTTCTAAAATCCTCTACAGGAAATGTCAACTGTGAAAAAACAAAGTTGGGACCTTCCCCCATTCTGATACTGAAAAAACATTATTCTAGTGATTGTAGAGGCAGAGAAGATATGCCAAGATTACATTAACATCACCCAGAGCTACCATCTTCCTTAGCTGGTTCTGGCCTCTGCCATGGAAAAATACAAATGTCTCACTGCACTGGAGATTTCTGAGATGTCCTTTCTTCACTGACAGTATTATGTTTCAAGCAAATTTCTCACCTTGTGATTTCTGACCAACATACACATCTTAAAAGAGGAGATAAAAACATCAACATTTTGCCCCCAAACTGACCATTTCATTTTTCTCCCATTCTGTTTTAACAGGAAGCTTTTTCCTAGGGAATAATTTCCTACATTGATATTCCTACTCTAGAACAAAAATAATTTTTTCCAGTGTACTTTAATCCCTCTTAAATATTACTGATTTTTGTCCAGGAGGAACCTCTGTCTATAGACCAGCCTTTGCACTGAGACCAGAGACTATCCTTTTAGCATAACAGAAGAAATGGATAATGTTATTCTTCAACACTTTTTCCCTGCAGACCCTAACACCATTTCATTCATACTCTGAAAATTTCCAAATGGGATATATCATTGACCTGAAAACAAGGAACACTGAAGAGTGTTCTGAACTACCAGTTAATTCCAAGATGATGTGCAAATACACTGTGAAATACTATGACATCTTTGCCATAGGGAGATGTCTACTACCTCTTCTCAGACTAATCCAAATTTAACTTAAGTTAGAAATGAATTCAAGGAGTGCCACTTACAGTGTAACAGCTCTGTTCTTGCTCTTAAAAGTAGATTCCACACTGTGACAGTGCATTTGCAAGAGCATTCTAAGGCTGTGATAAAACACAAAAAGGCACTGACTTATGAACTCAGTAACAAATATTTTTTTCAAAACAACCACGAGAACAAACTAAGGATAAGTGCACTCTTCATTGGCCTGATGTGATAAACTCACGAAGTGTGTGCAATATCTACAGGAAAATCAAAGGACGGTAAAGTGTGAGAGGCCAAAATCATCTTCTGCTATAAATTTTGCATCCATGCAGAGCCTGTAGCATCAGAGGCTGGGGCTTCTGTGTGAAACAGCTTTATAAGAATTCTGATGATTAACTCATAACAAAATCCTGGATAGGATTAAATGTCAATGCAAGGTACAGGGTATCAGTAGATTATTGATCTTTAGTTTCCTCACTGCATGCTCAGTATTCCTATGCACTGAGCACCTGAGCTTCTGTCAGCAGGGAAACTAAGGACACAGCATTTAGAGGAGTGCTTGTGTTTGACAGTGTCAAAGAGGAGAACTAATGTTTACTAACAGAGTAATGAACTTAATTTATGCTTTGGTTTTGGAAATAAATGGTACTGTCTTTTTCAGAAACAGTGTCGTCTCCCCTGTCATAGATGTCATAGACTGGAAGACCTTTCAGTACTATCACTCTGTGGGCCTGCATCGAGGTGTTTTTGATTGGAAATTAGATTTTCATTGGGAACCAGTGCCAGAGCATGAAGAGAAGGTACGACAGTCTCCCATCAGCCCTATCAGGTAACAGTCCATCAGACAATGTGCCTTAGCTCAGCAGCAAAACTGTACAGTTGGGGTCATCTTGGGTCATCTTCCAGCTAACAAGAGAAAGGTGCGGTTACTTGCACATGCTCAGTTAATAATTCTGAAGGGATAGTTTTTTTGTGCTGTTTGTTTTGGCCTTTAGTAATCATTCTAAGTAGATTACAGTCACACTTTCAATGTGACAAATACTTTCCACACATTGACACAACTAGAGTACAGCCTGACTAGACAAGGTGTGGAGGTTTGTAGGGAAAGCGAAAGACAAGTCATACAGAGTTAAAAGAGATGTCTTAATCATGCCTGTCTCTTGTTTTGAATGTAAATGTGTGCAATGTTCCCCAGTGTTCTGAGTCTTATTTTATAGTACAGCTCTTAGCTCCCTTCCCCAGACAAATCCTAGAATTACACTCTCTTTATTTTTGGTTAGATAATCATTCAAGCTTATATGGTGCAGTATTGAATGATTTTGTAATACTCTCTCTATGGAAATGGCAGAATTTTCACCCTCTGTGTAATTCCTTATCCATGACTCAAGGTGTTCACTTCCAAACTGTTTTCTACACAGGAGTCCTGCAGTAGCTGGTGCAGTGGTGGCCATGGATCGACATTATTTCCAAAATACTGGAGCTTATGATTCTGACATGACCATGTGGGGAGCAGAAAACCTGGAACTATCTATTAGGGTAAAGACCTTAATTAAAACATCAAGCTGTGATAACTATTGCAGTTTTAAGGGACCTGAGTGTACAAGCAAGAAGATATTTGTAAAAACAGTGCAGAACATGTCGGGTTATGGAGATGACAACCTTCCCTGCAGAAATCTATCTCTGTGCTCCACAGCCTGTCAGGATTATACAAGAACATGCAGCTGCTCTGAGTTAGGAGCATTATGTCAGGAGAAGGAAGTTTTGCTGGCTATCACTATCTGCCTGAAGCCTGAGTCACTGCTTTTGGCACCCTCTGAAAGCTGCCTCTTCTATTCTGGCATGTTAACATGCACCAAAGGGAAAGTAGCTTTATTTCCTTGCCAGCCCGTAGTTTTAATAGCAAATAGTTTATATTAAATCCTTTGCATTGATTTTTGCTGAATACTAAGAGTAACTGATATTGAAAACCAATGAAAAGTGCAGGCATAAAGGGCATATTGGTTTTATTTTCCTAGACAAGGGAAGGTGTGCACCCAGATCTCTCCACTAATCTGCACTGTTTGTGCACAGAAGAACATAAAAGCATATAAATAGCCATACTGGGTCAAATAAGAGGTCTTAATGACCAGTCTCTTCTCTGCATGTGGGGAGCAACGTATGAAGAAGCATATAATAATGCTCCTGCTGTTACCAGGATTTCCTGAAGCAGAGTCTAGAATAAAGGAGCTTCTCCATTTCAGATAAAAGTAATCTACAGAAGGTAATCTCTCCTTGTGCTTTCACCTGTGTTTCAGACCTGGCTCTGTGGTGGCTCTGTAGAAATTATCCCATGCTCCCGAGTTGGGCATGTCTATCGAAATCATTTCCCACGTGCTTTCTCCTATGAAGAGGCCATTGTGAGGAACAAAATCCGAATAGCAGAGACCTGGCTGAGCTCATTTAAAGAGAACTTCTACAAGCATGACACAGTGGCTTTCTTAATCAGCAAGGTAAAGACATCTGTAGAGGTTTGTTTCTGAGGTTTGTGTTGAGAGAGGTGAAGGGAGAGGAATAGGGATGGGGGTGTCTGTATGCAGTTGGATGCAGGGGATAATCTTTTTATTAAACCTTTCAGTGAAAGAGCTGTCAGATCAGGAAGGAGAGAGAGAAACTTGTGCTTACATTCAGCCTTGTGCTGAAGTTATCAAACCTTGTGGAGTATAATCCCTTCTCCAAATGACTCCCCAACAAGCTGTGGTTTGTTTTTTCACTGATAGTACACGGAGGGTTGTGATGCATCTAAAGAGGAAGCCTACAGCACTGTGTGCTCAAAAGATCATCCTAGAGGGTTCATTCTTGGTTACTGAAGGTCTTCCTCATATGGTTCCTGAAGATATTCAGTGTTATTCACAGGAAAGTGGCAAATTATAGTCTCTCCTGGAAAAGAGTATGTCTGAGTGGTCTAGTGACAAAAAAAGTGTGTTTTTTTCCCTGAACTGATGTATCTAGAAGTAATTGAACTGAGAAAATCAGATCTCAACACACCACTGTTTACAAGTTACATTTTCTTAGAAGCATGGCACAGACATCTGACTAGACATTCCTCCAGGAATTTGGATTCCCAGCAGCCTGTAAGCTAGGACAGATTGCAGGCAAGTGTGTGGTGTAGCCCCGGCATGCAGCTACACTTGAACCATCTGCAGGTTACACAAAATCCAATAACTGCAGAATGGCCGCACCTGTTTCTTAAGTACAGTCTCCATGGCAGATCAGGGGTGGTCAAGGAACTGTATATCCCTTGTATTACAAACAAGTGGATGTTTGCTTATTGGGAGTCTTGCAGCTGTGGGGAATGTTGTTGGTGTAGTTAATGTTGTTAATAATGTTAATGTTGCTGCATTTCTCAGCAATTCTCTGGCTCAGGTCCCTTTTCTTGTAATTATATTCTTTCTACAAGGCAGTGGACAAACTTGTGAGCAGTTTTGAATGAAAATGTATCATTTATCTTCCTGTTCATTTAATGATGCCATGCTTTTAGGGAGAAAAATGTTACTGAAAGCATTTAGGCAGAGCATGGGTAGGTGCTGTGCAGTTTCCCATTCATATTTACTCCTGTGTTTCATAGAGTCATAGAATCACTGTACAGAGAATGGTTTGGGTTGGAAGGGACCTTAAAGATCATCTCATTCCAACTCCCCTGCCATGTGCAAGGATGCCATTCAGTAGATCAGGTTGATCAAGGCCCCATCCAGCCTGGCCTTGAGCACTTCCAGGGATGAGGCATATACAGCTTCTTTCGGCAACTAGTTCCAGTGCCTCACCAACCTCTGAGTAAAGAATTTCTTCCTAATAACTAATCTAGACCTGTTCTCTTTCAGTTTAAAATTACTGCTCCCTTTTGTAAGTCCCATTTAGGGAGGCTGCTCTAAATTCTCCCTGAACCCTTCACTTCTATTCAGTTTCATCAAGTGATCCCCAACTCGCTCTTCCCTTATAGGGGGAGGGACTTCATTCCCCTTCCCCACTCACTCAGAGGATCAGGGTCTTGAGAGAATGGAGAGCCTGACTGTCAGCAAAGACTGAGGAATACAACTCAGCCTTCTCCATATCAGTCACCATCAGTTCACTCTTGGTTAATTGTGGTGAGGGTGGCTACACTCTCCTTGTCCTTTCTTTTCTGTCCTATGTATTTATAGAATCCCTTCTTGTGATTCTTTGTGTCCCTTGCCAAGTCCTGTTCCAGCTTTGCCTTGGCTTTCCTGACCCCACCAATCCTGATGGCTTTAATGAGCTCATCTGCACTGGTGAGCACCACTGGCTCCAGTAATACCTGTCCTGCATGCCTCAGTCATTCCGGGCCAGCCATCACCCATGAAATCCAGATCCAGCAGGAGCTGCATTATAGTGGGGAGGAGAACAGGACTCAATACTGGCATGAGTTCTCTCTTGTCCCTAGTCCAACCTCCTTATGCTCCACCAGTGGATCTGCCTCTCCAGTCAGCCTAATAATTGTAGAGCCTTGAACTATTGTGTCTCCTTTCTTACTCTTATTTTCACATCTTTTTAAAAGATCCTCCTTCCTTGTCTGTGTTGCAGGTTTGAACTCCACTGGCCAGGAGCTTTTTGAGTCAATTGACTCACAAAGCGTTATAGCCGCTAGACCAAGCCTTTTAAAATGGGCAGTGAGGTCTTTAAATCATTTAATAATTCCCTGAAGGCTTTTCTTGTCAGCTCAGAAGCAATTTTCTCTTCTAAAATCTACAGTCACCAATGATACAGCTTGCTAGCTCTAAGCAGCATGACCTTTTGCCTGAGTTTATTCTAGCCAGAATACTTTTACTACTTCTGAGCATGATGCTCCCTCAAATGATCAATGTTATGATCTGTGCTCAGCATACCATAACATAAATGGCGCTTTTTGTGTGTTCCTTTCTTTCACAGCCGATGTTTTCATCCTGTCAGTGCAGCGGGATGTTATTCAAAAAGCAAGCAAGGACATTATTGCCGCTCAGCTGCAAAGAGCCCTGAGGGGATTTATTGCACTGAGAGGGTGAGCAGAGCCACCTATGGGCCACTGTAGAATTCTCCGTGAGTCTTCACCACCATTGCTCGCTGCAGAAAACAACCAGTGACCCCCATTTAGGTGGCTTTATAACCCTTTTTGGTTTATGGTCTGAATCACATCTTGCACAGGTTGCCCATGGTGTGAGCATTAAACAGATATATTAGGCTCTTCCCAGCTCTCTGCTACTTCAGCTACCAGCTCTTTTGCTCCTTTTCTAGTGTGGTTTGCATATTTAATTTACAAGCACAGTTTCCTTTCAGATTGGTTTACAGGGACAACGACTTTCTTTACATTATTTACACCATTTATTTGGCGTCAAATGCAGACTGTAACTAGTATGATAAAATGAGATTTACTGCCATTGCCTTCCACAGCCAAAGCAGAGTCTCATGAGAAACATCTCTTTTTAGGGGAAGCATTTTACTTGTCTCTTTCCCTTTTCCAGGAAAACCTCTAGAGGACAGGTTTGTGTGGTGCAGAATTGCTAATCTTTGTTGTTATGCTTATTGAGTCTAAGACTGACACTGAAGTATGAGGTTTTCTTTAACATACTACAACAGTTCAGCTTTGCCTGTGGAGTTTCCAAGGTCTGGCAAACAGTATCACATGGAATGATTGATCCCTGCCTTTAGAGACCAACACGTCACCTTTTATCTCCAAGGCCCTTCATTTGTCAGTGTTTTCCATGCTGCAAAGTCCTTTTCTTTCTTTCTTATGGATACAGAGAAATAGCTGTTCTTGGAAAAAGTTATTTACAGGCAATTATCTGCTTACATTGCCAATTCTAATTTTTGACAAAGCAATCCAGACCGATTTCCTGGAACCCAATCCCAAACTGCATTTTTAAAAGTAGAAACATGAAGGGGGAAGATCTACTGCTGGCAAGAAAGAGGAGAGAGTCTTTTAAGGGTTGGTAGATGTTTTTAATATTTGGGCACTGACAGATTTAGAAAAGCTTTTTGTGTGGTTTTGATACTGAAGAATTAGACACATAAGAGCTTAGAGGTTTTGAGAACCCTGTTAGTCATCTTTAGTGCTAAATACCCTCAAATATTCAGACTGTCAGTCCTTCGCAGTGCAGATGCCTGGAGCTGCACCAATGGTTGAAAGCATTTGTGTTCTTTCATGACAGGGCTGCTACTGCCAAGTTGAGAGCTGATATTGTGTCTTTATAATTCAAGAAAACAGAGAAATCATAGTAAAGGTTTTACATAGTATAGTATAGGCATTTATCTTTGCAAAACACCTTTCTTCAATAAATTGAGTAACTGTAAGATAATAGACAGATAATAAGTGATAGAGTATATTTTGGGCTAAATTCTGTCATCACTTACTCCCTCTGATCATAGAGGACTGACAGTAACTGCGTGATTTGGGCTGTTAAAGGCCAGGAAATTGAGTTTTTATCAGTGGGAAAAAATTTGTATTAAATGGCAATCTAATACAATCCCACTGAATTTCAGTGCAACAACTCTCAAACTTGGCTGGACTTTTTAAAATAAAAATATGTCAAAGACTGATTTATCTTGCAGGACAATAATAATTTTTAGAGGACATACTTATTTGCACAATGTATGCTACTTCCAAAACACTTCTGTCACAATGCCAGACTGTGGCTGTTTTAGCACAAAGTTTGAGGAAGGCAATAGCTGGATCTCCCCCTTTGCATATGTCATAAGAGATACATATCACAATCTACAACATTCAGGATAGAAAAGGTGGTAGAAATAATTCCTGTGTAGTCATTTCCACTCCTAACATCTCTAACACAAATACAGCAGTTACCTTGTTGCCCTTTCTCCCTTTCTCCATAAAGGCAGAGAAACCAGACTGCAGTGAGCGCCTTCAGCTACAGAAGAGACTGGGCTGTAGAAATTTCCAGTGGTTTGTATCAAATGTGTACCCTGAACTCTCCCAACCTGGAGAAACACCAAGATTCTCTGGCAAGGTAAGAGAAAACACACTGTAAAGAATGATCTTTTTTTGCATTGTTCAAAGACTCCAGTGTCACTTCCATGTCCTGAGTACTCGGTCCAAACAGGCAACGCAACCAGGGTCGGGGGGAGAAAGAAAAATACAAAGAGCTGGCCCAAACTCTCACATAAATGTTGAAAACCAGCCAGGAACTGAACCCAGAGTGTCTGACTCAGTTCAGTGTCACAGCACAAAGGATCCTAACCTTAGGTTCTTCAGGTGCCATTAGTAAAGGAAAAGAACTGTGTTGCCTATATGCGATGGCAGAAGTGACAGCAGCCAAGATATCTCTGAGCTGACCCATGTGCACAGAGAAAAAAAAAAGCATTTCTTCAGTCCTGCACTTCCCAAAGGACTGAAGTGATAGAAACAGTAGTTCCCTGCCTAACTGTGTACAGGACAAAATATTCTTAATGTCTGGGGGGTTTTTAAAATACATAGTTGATAATTACAATTCATTAAATATGAATTCATTCCCAGCAGGCTTACTGGAAGGGAGATTCCCCCAACAAGGCAACAAGGTCTTACTAATTAATTCACACTCAGCTATCTTTAGCTAGATTTTACTGTGTCCTTTTACTATTTTATGTGCTCTTTGTTTTCAAAGTTAGCTTGACAAAAGCACAAGAACTAAGTGTGAATCACAGAAATTGTCACATATCTTTTCTTCTGGAATATCTTGTGTTTTTTCTGACCACTGTGTCCCTTTGAAGTGCAACTTTCCACTAGCATAAGCATTTTGATACCATTGATTTAATTATCATAATAGTTAAACCCAGAAGTGGATCTCTCTAATTTAAACAAAATTCACTGGGTAACACTTACCCTTGGTGAAACTCTGCCTTTTATGTCACATTAGTTTGCAAGATAAATATGCAAGATCAAGTCGGAAAGAAAAAAATATTGCCTGATTTATGAACAAAATCATATGCCATAAAGGGATACAATCACAAAATGTTAGCTGAAGGATATTTTTTTGTATCCAATTGTGATTTATTTCACTATAAACCTTTACTTACAGCTTTACAATACTGGTGTTGGCTTCTGTGCAGATTACAGGCCTGGAAGAGCTAGTGCAGAAGGCTCTATTGAACTCTCCCCTTGCAGGGACAGTCTCACCCAGGTAAAGCATACTTTGAGTATTTAGGCACAGTGTCAGATCTGGGGAGCCATGCAGAAGACAAGCACTCCAACGTGTCAGTGGCTGGGTTGACACTAGTGGAAGTACTGGCATGTTCAAAATTAGCATGTGCTGAGGCAACAATGCCCACTCTTCCAGAGTTGAGTTAAACTTGAAAAATGTCAACATCCCATGTGTCAGATAACCACACTTTGCTCCAGAAGACATCATTAAGTGCTTGTTTGTTTAGTATATTTGGTAGTGTCTGGGGAACAGAAAGCTGGTGAGTAAAAAATACGTAACAGTTCCAGAATATTGGGGGGGTTGGTTTCCCTGTTAGTGACTAAATCTGAAGATTTATGCCTGAACGGCAGTCTAAGGTAAATTCATTTAGACTCCCTAGCTGGCATTGATCTAGCTCAGAGTGAGCTGCAGGCACATTTCAAACTACAGCATGTGAAGACACTGATAGAAACACCCTTCTGTTCAAATATTTACTAAACTGGAAAAATATATGATAGGGTGGGTTTCTGGTACAGCTAATCATAGTTCACAAAGCCTTTCCTTAGGTAAATAGTTATGCTAAAATTAGCTAGCAGGGGGACTGCTTTGAAGGGTCAAGGCTCTTGGGTCTCTGTCACTCATGTTTGGGTTGCATCTTAACAAACATGTACAGGAAACTGTCTTTAGAATTAGCATTTAAAAATGAACTGGGATGTCCATGTGTCCATCCATCATTGTTCAAACCAACCCTCCCTTTCCCAGCACTTTGAATATAACAGCATGAAGGAAATCTGGCTTGGTTCTGCTCCGCTGCTTTGCTTTGATGTCAGACACGGGAAGGTTATCCCTCAAAACTGTACAAAGGAGACAGACAACAGCAACCAGCACTGGGATGTCCAGGAGGTCAGTAGTGGCTCTGCCATGGGGAAAAGGCAGCTGATGGTGTGGGATCACTGGGTGATTTCAGGATTTGTGTGTGAGGAAGGGATGAGGTATCTGAAGGAGAAATTTCACTTCTGTACCTTTTTCACCCAGAAAAATTAGGATGTCTCTTTCCCACTAACACTGTCTATGTAAAAAAAAAAAAAAAAAAAAGTGGTTTAGAAATACAAACTACAGAAATCCTACCTAGAATCCTATGTCTGTGTTTTACCTGTTTGTCGTAGAATAGAATACAATAGAATCAGAATCAGTGGTTGTGAAAATAAGAGCAGGGCAAATCCTTTCCCATTTCTTTCAGATTGAGGAAGGGTTTGAAAATCCTGACCCCTCCCAAATGAGAGCCTTTTGTGGAGCTTTTAATGGGAAACATTACATTTTCTCCTGCACTGTAAGAGAAGAGCAAACTTCCTATTAGGGAATTCACTGTTTTTCAGTGAACTTTACCCAGCAGTGCACAAACTCCTCAACGAGACTGAAAAAGGTCATGCTCTGGGACAGCATGGGAAAATAGCAGTTATTGTAGTTATAGGGATGCAGCAATCCTCTGGAACAGTCCTACTGTAATTTGGTTTGATTCCTAAAGCAAGCACTGGTCCTTACGAAATGTTGTGGCCTGTAGTACTGAGGTTGGTGCTGATGACAACCTGTAGTCATAGGGAAAAAACAGTGGTGGAAAAGAACTCAGCACCTACCATGTTAGCTTCAAAAGGAACTACGAATATTCACCATGCTCTGAGCACAAAGCTAAGTCCAGTCATTGTGTTTGGAGCATTGCTTAAAAAAAATTGACAACCAGCTATTACCAGTTATATATTGTATATAAATTTTCTGAAACATGGCTTACTTTTAATCCCTTTTAATTTGTTCTTTCTTTCCCTTCTTCTCTCATCTTGTAGAATGGAATGATTGTCCATGTCCTTTCTGGCAAATGCATAGAGGCAGCAAAGAGTGAAGATGAGAAGGACTTGTTTCTGTGTGCATGTAACAAGAATGCAAATCAGGTGTGGCAATTTGAACGTTCCCATGGGCTACGTCAGAGGTGACTGACAAGTCTCTGCAAAGGTCAAGTCTCCAAAGTTTAATATTACTTCTGCTTGGGATTTAAGATGCATTTCCTGCAAGGACAAGAAAGATGTTTGTTTGCTGAAGCATGCAGGGAAGTCAGGAATGTCTCTTGTTGAAAAGCCTGGCTCCTGGTTAATCCAGCTCTAGCTAAAATCTCTATTTATTCTGTGAAGCAGGGAATAGAGAGATTGTGAGAATCAATAAATTCTCAACTCTGCTATTGCAGAAGACAGTTAAGTTTGCCCTTTGAAGGAAACATGGAAAATTGGCTGCCAGACAGTTTGTCTTCAGTATATGCTGTGACTTCTGAGGATACAGGAAAAAAAAGTGAGATTTTTGAAACTGTAAGAGGAAGCCAGCCAAACCAGGACAGGAGTTTAGCCTTGTTTTACAGTGCCCTCAACTCATATAAAACAAAGTAGGTTTTGTATGTATAAAAGTAATAGATGTTTCCACATGTAATGGCAAAAATTTTGTTTTCCAATTAGCCTGAGCCAAATTTCTACTCTCTGTGAAATTACACAGAGCATAAATTAACACTTAATTAGGCACTAAATGCTCTAATTGACTTGGACTACTAACGGTCCTCAGTGTTTGGCACACCCTTCCTTAAATCCTTGTACACAGTCTAATTTGGATAGGGGAATGAGACTGAAATATTAACAACTTTTTGTTGTTGTTGTTTTAATTATATTTAAGGACAACTCCTCAGCAAACTTTTGTGGCAGTAAGGAGGGTAACAACTTCTCTGCTTATTTGGGAATAGAAGGAATTGGCAGTATCCATTTGCTCTTGTAAAGCCATGGAATGAGATTATTATTATTATTATTATTACTATTATTATTACAGTAACAGAAGCGCTGGCTGAAAACAGCAAGTGAAGGGAAACAGCCAGTTTCAACAGTGGCTACCTAGGAAGAAAATACTGGTTGCTTCCATTTGCAGCCTGAGTTGTCTTTCAAGCTGTCTTTCAGCCAACAAGATTGTGTAGATTCTTGCTGCCCTGAAAAGACCAAATTTTCTAAAGAAGTTTCTTCTGTAGAGTCTGCATTGCTGCTGACCTGCCATCTTTCAAAGGAGTGAACGAGAGATGAGGCTAAATAACAAGAATGGTCTCACACAAGTATGAACTTAAGTCAAGCAAACTTCCACTTCAGTATCTCATTAGGGTACTTTCCTTTTTGAAGATAAAGTCAATGATGACATTATCCAAGAGCCTGCTAAGACAGAAGAACAAAGATTTGGGAGTCTTCCCATTCAACAGCACATCTGATTTATAGTATAAATCAATCATAATCCTATGTACATATTAAAGGGAAGGGCATCATTAATGAAACTCACTTAGGTTTTGAATTCTTTTCAAGAGACAGAAAATTGGGGAGTTTTATTATTTAAAGGTACAGCACATTGTTTAAACTTCAGAGAAAGGAAGGTGTAACAGATTATTCTGCTCAGAGCCTTCTAATCACCTGCTCTCAGTAAATCATAATAAATTGGTATCAAGCATATAAAATTGGTTACAACAGAGGACATGAAGAGTATTCTCTGTTTTGTTGTCCAAAACATCTCCCAGTGTCTAACTCTCTGTCTACTTTTGAGTGCTACAGATTCCACACTGTGTTCAGGCATGACTCAAATCATCTTGATTACCACTTACACTTTCTTTGATAGCATCAGAATCTATTACTATTTCTGCTGTCATTTAAAATTTTCTGTGACATTCTGGAAAATGCTTTTATTTTCAGCTAAGATGATGATAGCAACATCTTCCAGAACACCAAGTGATCCCTGACCATTGCCCAAATCTAGGGTGAGAAAAGAGAATTTTTTAAATTGCATAAAAGCTGAGTAAAATGCTGATTTAATGACGTGATTCCTTTATTTTAAATTATTAGTATACCAGATTTTTTAATTATGTATTATTTATTATATTTTTGACACTACACTGGGAATATAATTCCTTCAGAATTTAGGTATATGTTTAAAAATGTATATACAACTATGGTAATTGACCACAAGTGATATTTATCACAAAGAGGAATGAAAAGATTTTTGGTTTAGAGAGGAAATGTTTGGAATTTCAGAGACATGGACATCTTCATTTATACTACTTTTTAACATAGTGATAAAAACCTAGAAAATAAGGTTTGCTGTAGATATATGTACAACAGAAAAATATGTTACCTAATATCTCTTTGAAAAATAAAATTAAAATCTATGGCACAGTACCATTTAGAAAATAATTGTTAATGCACTTGTTTCACTTAGTAACAGAGTAAATGTGTGGTTGGTTTCCAAGGGAACTAAATTCCAGAGCATGGGCCAGAAGGGAGCTACAAGGTGGTCTAGGAAGTCTCTGTAGTGAGGCAGCCAGGGGACATGGATTGTGGAGCACACTTCCCTCTAATATAAACATAATTTACTACACACAAATTTATAAAACCAAAGGGAAAGCATCTCTCCCTGTTTTTCCAATTTTTCTTCCTACATGTCTTTTAAATGGATTGGGTAGTTGTACCAATACTGTTTCCTCATTGTGATCATTTAGACTCTGCCCCTGTGGTTACATCCATCAGCTACACTCTTCTCATGGAACTAGGCTCAACAAAGAGTGGTGGCTAAGTGTGCTGGTATGTTTTCCTCATTTTTACCCATCTTTCATGCAATACTAGCACACAATGATGCTTTGAGCGCCACAAAACATGGAATTATTTTCAGTGCTCTATTTAGACAAGGCCAATATTTCAGGTTCCACTAATTCCCATGACAGGAGAGAAATGCAAGGACAAAATGTTTCATGCAAGAATGAAACAATTTAAACTTTGAAGGCCTCCAAAGCAGAGCCTCAGGCAAGAGCAAAGGAATTCCAGCATAACACAAATAAATATCTTACAGTGTAACTCCACCTGTTTGAATTTCGCAACCCAGGCACAGTGAGTGCTTTGAGCCAAACCCACCCATGAAGCTGAGCTAAAAGGTCAGATTCAAGAACACTCACCTTTTGGTTGACAGCACTTACTAAACAGCCTAGTTTTTTCCTCTCCCAACTCATGGTAAATGGAAGAAAATAAAGACATGAAACATTATTTAAAGTACTTTTACACTGAGCCCCAGTTGATACAATTGGTGCTGGCCATAGGCTGAGGTTTGTCCTGTTAGGTGAGATGCCATCACTGGCACAGAGAAACAATGGGAGCATTTCTCTCCATGTGTTAACCTGAAGTCTAAATGAGGAAAGAAGGTCTATCAACCTTCAGGCTAAATCCTGTGGCACAGAAATGTTGAGGGTATCTCTCAGTCCACGTGTAAATGCTTCCAGGTCCAGCCTTGAAGATGTTCATTGAGCTGTAATACAGTCTGCTGATTAAAATGCAATAGTTTCCATTTCTGATATCCCCAGGAAAGAATGGAACTATGTTCAGGCATCCTAGACAAGAACAGTGACAGCCTAGGTTCCCTTAACAGCTGGAATGTGACATGTGAGTGAGAGCTTTCAGATTCTGACTTTGTATCTCATTTTATCTCAAGCAGTTTGATTCAAACTGCAAACATATTGGAAGAGAGTAAAAAATTAGTGTTTTGCAAATAGGTAACATGTTTTTAAGCTCATGTTTTTAAGCTATGCAAACTGCACATGTCTGCCCTGAATAAAGTGTATCAGTGCACAGAGAAACATATTTTTATTTCCTTCATTGTGTTATGATTTGTTGATGCCTTGTTTTTCTCATGGTGCAGCAGAGCTGGTCTGCAAAAAACCCAGTCAGAAAGCATCCAGTGGCAATACCCTCATTGAGCCATCACCTAGCAGTCTTTCCCCATGCAGTCTTTCCCCTGGCAGGACTTTCCCCATCAGCATCTTAGAGGGTGATTTATTTTGCAGATCCTTCCCATAATTTCCACTGGTTTCATTGGAAAGGTCTGAATAAGAACTCCAAACGCAAAGTCCCTGCAAAGTGTGAACTCCTGGACACCCTTCAGGCAGCTCACTCCTGCTTATTCTCCAGGTGGTTTAGAAGGCTTACATCCTTTAGTATTGTGTTTTTCACAGTATTTTTTCACTTTTTATTATGCTATTAGGTGAAAACTGGGGGGTTTTAATCACTTAATGTAATAATCACACAAAACATTTAATTGCAGCTCTGAAAGAAAATCTACTGGTACTTTGATGTATCAGGGGTTCAAGATGGGGAAGATCAGGTATTTATACCTGGGTACAAGCCCTTGGGAGGCTGCTTCTGTCAACTGCCCTTTATCCATCTAGTTTGGGATTACTGAATAAACCAAAAGTGGTCAAAAGCTATAGCAAATTAAAATGCTTGACGCAAACATGTCCTACAGAGACAACAGGTCATTGCATTAGTGTCGTCTTCTTTTGCTTTTCCTCTTATTAGCACACACTTTGCCTGCTTAGAAATCAAGAGCAAAGCAGTAAACAGAGCTTAATAATCAAAATATTTCAAGCAGGCAGACACATAGAATTCACCATGTCAATTAAAAAATAAGTCTTGCCGTAAATTTCACATTGGACAAGTTGTCTTATAAATCCCTGGCTTTCTGTTGTCTTACCTAGTTTGTGTATGTGCCATACTTATCATCTGTGCCAAGAGCTGCTTTCACTTACAAATCAGTCAACAAACCACAGAGCCTAGAAGACCACTTTGGCTGGCTGAGCACTGATGCTCCCTGAGCCCATGCAGTCCAGCCGATGGATCTCTGGCTGCCACAGAAACTCCCAGATGGTGGCAAGAGCCACTTCTTCAGGGCAGTTTGCTGTTGATTCCTTTGCTTGCAGAAGCAAAGGAAACATTAATTTCCTAGTGCAGCAACCTGTGGTCAGTCTGTGGTGTCTGCACAGACTCGCACACGCACAAACCCAGGAGCAGAGCCTGGTGCTGACGCTAAGGAAATAACTTTGAGTTTTGCGGTTTCGGCTGCAGCTCTTGCTGTTGGAACAACCTTCTGTGTGCAGCCTGTGACAGAACTCTTAAGATTCTCTAGTGCCAAGAACAACTCTTAAATCAGCGATGAGAGGAAAGGGTGAAACAAAATAGGTCTTGACAGTGGAAAAGAACTTGATAAGCAAAATAAGAACAATGAGACTGTAATTTGCTAATTACAAGAAGATATCCGTCTTTTCTACAAAATATACAATTTTGGCAGCTTCATTCAAGATTACATGTAACGTGATACTCAGACTTGGCAGATAGTGGTGATTCCATTTTGAGGAGTTTCCAAGGTTTCTGAATTTGGTTTCAGTGTGGAACAAGACCCACCATTTCTTTGCTCTCTGGAACAGAGCTGGGATGCTCACACAGGCAGTGATGAGAGAGGTCCCCAGGCCAGGCTGCCCATGACAAGGTGCTGGGCTCTGCTTCCTTGTTACCCACCATAAGAAAGAACCTTCTCCTCTGGGCTGTCTTTCTTTCAATACACTGGCAAATTTTGATGAAATTTGTTTTTCTGGATTTTTACTGCTAGCTCTTTGAACGTGTCTACAACAATTACATGTCAGCAAAGACTGCAGACTCAGCAAAATGAGGAAAATCAATATTCAATTTTTAACAGAGAGAAAGAATAAAGAGGCAAATGAGAGAAGGAGAATTTAATTTCAGTTCCCAAGTACTTCCATCCATTTCTATGGCACTGAAGCACTGTAGAACAACCCAACTGGGCTATTACAGTAACAGAAGCCTCAGGTTTATGTTGCAAGTACTGGCTCCTAATGATATGCCTGAAAGGGAAAAGCTTTTTTATATTTTCCTTTTGCTTCCTAAAACATGGGAGCAGTGGAAATGAGAAGGAGGATGGCTCATGAAATGACTGTCAACCTCAGCAGCAGAATTGAACCAGGTACATAAAACAAATAATTGACAATCTCTGGTTGGAGTTCAAAGTTAGGCCACTTGGTTTACCAGCAGATGTTGCTGTGTTTAGTAGTGATTAATTGCAGAAAGGGTTTTGAAGTTTGTGATGCAAATTTTTTAAAAAACTAAGTCTTTATTCTCAGTCCTAGGCCTCTGTAACAGTGTCAGATTTTATGTGGTTCAAGTTGATGTTGTGTTGATTTAAATAAAGTCACAGCTATTGGCAGAAACAGCTTACATAAGAATGTCCATTTTCAAACATCCTTCATTTTTACTTGGAATTAGTTACTGTGTTAGAATGAAAAGCATGAAAACATGAATCAAAAGGCAAGAAGCATAAAAAAGGAGATGCAGACGTCTATAACCATGATGTGCCATCTGAAAGAATCCAGAGCATAAAGTGACCTCATGAATTTGAGGAACTTGGTGATTTTTGAGCACACTGGATTTAAAGACAACATGCCAAGGTAGAGAAATGTGACTTCCTGATGCCTTTTCTTCAGTCTGGCTAACATTAACACTAACACATGCTGTCCCGCACTGAGGGTTTCAGGGACCAGCACTCAGGTCCAGCTTGTGAAAATATTCCAGTCCCAAATTAATAGGAATGATTTGTCTCCATTCTTTACTGTTTTTAGGACCTCTAGTGGTAGAAAAAAGGCATTTGTAGAGAAGGTCATCTGGAAAGCTCTTAACATGAAAGCAAGTATGGCCAGTATGGCCATGAACTCCAGCCAGTAAGATATGAATGTGAAAATGCCATTTAATTAAAATTCTGGATCTTCTCCAAGAAGAATTATCTCATCTTCTTTCTCTTTACATACAGCATACCGCAAAAAGAATAAACTGAAACAGACCTCTCCACTTGCGAACGGAATTATGCCTTTGAGTAAGGAATTATGCCAAGGAACATCATGGTACACTGATTAAAAAAAAAAAAAAAGTCCACTTTCTCCCCTCCAGCCCCCCAAAAAACATCCTACTGTTCTTCTGTGCATAACTGTCCAAATCCAGGGCTCCTACTACCTAATTCAATGAAAGACTGAAGTCTGCTAGGAAAATGTCCAAGACATAAAATACATTCATAACTACTGGTGACTGTTATTTCATGCCTGTCAGTAATCTTTTTACCACATAACTATCCCCAGTCACTGATATTTCATTATGGGGTTTCAAGGTTTCAAGGTATGACAGGTAAAAACACAAATTTCCTGCTTTTCAGTAGGGAGACTGATAAACATTGGAAATGTGCTGTACACCACAAAAACCTGTCCCTCCAGATAACTCCCATTTTGATTGTGACAACAAAAAAATGTTGGGTTTTGTCTGCACCCCTTTGCCAGATCATTGCAGCTGTGCCAGTACTGTTAAAACCCCTCACCTTTGTGGATCTAGGATTTGTCTCTCTAAACAGAAGAGAATATTAAGCTGCAAAAAGGGCAAGAACAATTTATACCTGCTCCTATACTAGGTCTCATCAGTGCAATTCTATCATTAAAAATGTTTAAAACACACCTGCAAAATAAATAGCAAAATTAGTAAACCCCCTACATGTGGAAAAATCTACAGCCATCAAGAACACAGGAAAGCCATATCCTTTTTTTTTTCCCTTGGTTTTGACAATAGAAAGACAGTCCTAATGGAGAACACAGGAGAGCAAGTACCAGCAGAATTGACAAGATGGAGGAGGTATTTCTCAGGCAGTGAGAATGTGCAGGTGGTCATTTGTTCTGCTGAGACGAAGATTTCTCTTTTTCTGGCTGGACGTGTCAGAAAGATGCACAAATCTGTAACTGAGGTTTTGTCCCTGCCCTATTTAAAGACTCATCTCATTTACTATGGACAGTCTTGGAATTGTCATTTCTTGGCAGCCATAAGCAATGAATTACAATATGCTACATCTGGGGAGAAATGCCAGAAAGAATCTGCACAGTAAAGATCTGGAAAGTGCAAGAATGAGCAAAAGTAAACAGCATTTCATATTGATAAAACACGTCTGAGAAGTTTAAAATAAGACAGCTCAGTAAGAAAGTAGACTAATAAAACTGAGTAGTTACAGATTTTCTGAAAAGGATATTTCAGGTGTGGATGTAGCTCCAGGGGTGGATATAGCTCCTCAAATCTCACCAAAGTGTTTTGCTCCCAAGTTAGTGCTGGGCAACTGCTCAGGAACATCAAGAACGTGTAACACAGCAGGGGGGTATTCAGATGCATCCAGTGGTGGGGATCACAGCCTGACCTCATGAAGTAAGGTCACCTTATGGTGACAGAGGCTAATTCTAATCAGGTATCTTACATCTGAAGGGTATTGTAATAGAGACTGTAAAGTATTAATTAAGTAAATTAATGGAAAGAATTCATCTGTAAGGAAAAAAAAGATAAAATAAGATTCATTATGCACTGAGTAACATCCCCTGAAAAATTAAGTTTTGGAGGAATCAAAACTTCTCAAGGTTGGTGTCATGTGCCAGCCTGGCTGGCAGGATAGTGCAGGGTGAGAAATACTGAGACTTCATATTGACTTCTTGAGAATGACATGAATAATTTCATAAATGTTGAAATGCTTCAATTGACACTCTGGGACCAAACTGGTTTTTACGAATATAAAATTGCTTCCCTTCTCTCCTACCTATTTTTCAGTTCTGCAAGAGATAAAATATAAACAAAATGGGAGCTCTATCTGACCAAGAGCAGTCACAGAATGTGTCTTGAGGCATTTCAAATATGGCTCTGGTAAGGACAAAGACACCTCTTAGAAATCAGGGTTTTGTCTGTGCTTCTGCCTCTCCCTGAGCCATTAACAGCCTCAGATGTGAACGACACTGAAGTGCACTTGCTCAGACTGGTTTTTTGGCTGACACAGTGAAGCAGCAATCAGACTGAGGCTGAAACATTTATGAGAGAGAGTCATGAAGGGCAGAAAACCCAGAAATGTATTATTTACTGCCCATGTTCTTTATTCTCTCTTCATGGGTAATTCATTTGAATTCTGCTCTTCTGTTGGGTGAAATGGATCTGAAGTAACATCCCTGAAGCAGCCTGTGTTGCTCCAGATTTACATGGCTCTGCTGGATGGCAGGATCTGCCTTGGAGCATTTTATATTAGCTGTGTCTCAGAGGCTGCTCTATGCCTAGGGCTCAGAATATTCCCAGCCAGTTTAATTTTCACACATTGCCTTTGCAAGGCAAGCTGCAAATGTATTTACAGATCTAGCACAATAATTTCTTACTCCTCAGGTTGGTTAACCTGTCAGAAATGAATCTGTTTCTCCAGACTTCTATTTTTGCAGGTGCCTCTGCTATAAAGGCCTCAGCCGAACAAAAATGAACTAGACAAAATGTGCAGACGCTTTATTTGGCATGGAAAGAACCCAAGGACAGATCCCTGCTACGGTTGCAAAAATAAAAAAGAATATGGGGAACTTGGCCTTCCTCAGTGGAAACTCAACATTTGGGTGGCCCTGCTGCAGCCTGTGTGGGGCTGGCAGTATTTGTCTCTGAATGAAGAGGCTGACTTAACCTGGATCTCTATCAAATCCTCCTTCTGCAAGACCGTGCAGTTGGCAGAGGTACTGACAGAAACCCTCTAGCTGAGAAAGCACAATCAAATCCCTTTTAGGCACAATATCTTGAGAAGGGGGTCTATTAGTTTAAAACACTGAGAAAGTTTAACTGTGGTTGTTTGGCATTTACTCCGGTTGCTGATTTATTTGAACTCTCCTTCAGTTACAAAAATCCCAAACTTGAAAAAAAATATCAAGGCAGAAAAAGAAAGGATCTAAGGATCTGCAAGAACCACAGTGTTTTTTAGGGGGCAGATTAAATCCTTCCAGCGTGCATCTTCTATACATCACCCTTCACTTGTGTATGCATGGGAGATAACCAAGCAGTCCTAACTACTGGGATTCTTGTGAGGTTTACCAAGAAACAAATTCTGAGGTTAGTGCCTGAATAGACAGCTGAGGTGGGAGGAAAATCTTTCCTCTGGTAGGTAGGAGGAAGTGGGTCCTGAATCATTGCATTTTCCCAGGCTGCCCCACTACCCTCGGTTCAGTGTGCATAGAGGAAATCGACACAGGAAAAGCTTAGATATCAACTCTCTCTGCTGCTCACCCCTGCTCCCACAGCAAAACCACACCTCCAGGGTGCTAAGCAGTTTGTGGTGGAGATGTAGGGGCCACAGAAGCATATTTTGATGCCCAAGGCAGGGTGCCAGTTTGGTGTGCCTTCACCTGCTCTCTTCTGGGCCCCATGTCAAGGGATATTAAAAAGACAATCTTCATTCCAGGTCAAAGGAGAGCTTGAACTTCATGAACCATCCCTGGCAGGGACCATGTTTCTCTGCTTGCCATGTCCTTTTCACAGTCCTGTGAGGGATTGCATTTGCCTGTCACTGTTCCACTGTGCACCATCCCCAGGTTTGGGAATTTTGATTTTTATCTCAAGAATTGTATTAAGTTCCCAACTCCACAGCTTTTACTTGCCCAAGGACAGCTCATAGGCTCCAACCTCAGGCTGTTTGCAAAGCCTGTCAAAACCCATTTGTCTAGGAGATTGCAGCAGCAAATATCACAGTTAAGGCTAAAAGGCAATTCTATGCCAAGCTCATTCTAGGTCACTAACTTCCTAAGGGTATTCTTCCAAGAAATTGCTTCATCTTGAGTAGTTCTGCAAGAGGAGAGAGACTGTGAGTTATAATTAACCTCTTCTTCACAAGAAAAAGCAAGAATCCTTCAGTCTATCACATTTATCATTCAAGATTTATTCAGACTAAGATTTCCTCCCTTAAGGCCAATACTAGGAAATAAAGTTACAAGGAAATACTAGATTTGAATGAAAGAAAATATTCTTTGCCCTTTCAAAAAGCACACTATTTTATATGTACATCTTGGGCAGTACTCCCACTTCTTTTAGGAAAATAAATACAATGTATTCAAAACTGAAAGAAATCTCACATTGAAAAACTGCATCAACTCAAATAAAAGGCTTCACTGCCCAGAAAACTCAGATACCTCTCAGGAAAGCCACTGTAGCAAAGACAAAGAAATACAAGAGGCACAGATACAGCTCTGAAGGAAGACATGAAGTCATGTAACAAGTGCAATAGGGCTAACTAAAATGAACATGCAAGGGAAGTAACATATAAAATTAAACAAATAAAGCCAGCTAAATTATAGGAGTGGAGATAAACCAGTCCTGGACAGTCCTACCAAAGTGCATAAGAGCCTCATCAGCTGCTGTTAGGAGGTTGTGGGAGGGACTAGCAGAAAAACTACCTGAATCCATGATACCTTAGAGGACTTCATCTTCTAAAAACCACCTAGGCCATGAGCAAGAGAGAGGAGGAGAAAGACAAAGTTATTCTAAAGCTTAGATGCTACAGTTATTTCCTAAATTAAACATAAGTTCTAAGATAATGTCAGCCCAGAGCTCACCAAGTGTCAAAAATGTTAGGAATTTTTGGAAAATGGAGAGCAGAATAGAGAACAAATATTGCTGTGCAAATGTATGCATAATGCACCTCTGTCTAGAATTGTGCACAGTTCTTATTTCCCTTTCAAAAATGGTGCAGAAAAATAGGAAAAACCCAAAAACCTTAAGAGTCCTCAGGAGGCAAGAGAGATGAGAGCAGAAAACCATCTCTTCCTAATCAAAAGGTGTCTTTAAATGAACCCCAGTGCAATGGGTTCAAAAGAAACAAAGAGACATCTCTTTATAAAGCACACTTGGGCAATTCCTTTCCATGGGATGCAATGGATTTTAAGTTGTGATGTGGATTCAAAAAGTGATTCGACAAATTCATGGCAATATATATATACATGTTCATGGTATTAAACAACAATGCATCAGTCTCAAGAAGGCCATGAATTTCAAATAGCATGGGAGGTTTTTAGGCAAGTATCCCCAAATGCTTGCCCTGGTCATGGACTCTTCAGTAGCTGCTGGGCAGTGCCGGGGATGGGACAGGACCAAGAAGACTCTTGGCCTGCCCTGGGACGGACAGTCCTGCTCTGGTCCAGTTACACATTGTGCTGCCACGGCCCAGCTCAGCCTGCAGGACAGCAGCTTTCCTTACTGGCTCTGAAATGACCCTCTTGATTGGTTCTGCAAGAGACTGTGAGACTGACAGATGTTGTGTCTGAATCTCTGCCTCTGGACTGTTTCCATATCTAAATTCAAAGTCTGGTTCCAGCTTTGAGACACCAGAATCCATCAATGTGGAAACACCTGTGCAGTGCTCTGGGGGCCACAGAAGCTGCTGCATAATATAAAAGTCAAATGTATTCTACCCTAATAAGTGAAAATGTAGGATAAGTAAGGGCTCATATTTTATCTACCTTTTTTTAGTAATTAAATTAACATTAATCTTAAAATCCATCACAAGCTACAAAATCAGTTCTAATACGTTACAGAGTGATAAAAATGATAAATTTATGCTGCAGTCTTGCAATTGTCTAAAACCAAATACCTAAGATGGTATTGCATTGCATAGGTACACAATTTTCATGGAAAGAATCAACAACAGGCCTACTATCAGAGACACGCAGAAATAAATACTGTTAAACAGTATCTTTTTCAAGATATTTGGAAAAGAAAAAAAAAAAAGCTCTCCCTTGAAAATAGGAATTTTTTTCTAGGCAGTGTGAAATGGTCATTGTTACTAAAAGTAATTTGTATTTTGTAGAAACACCACAGGATTACATACACAAAGATCATGCATTTTAGTGATGTAGCTATTTAGCATCCAGAGGATGGAAATCTTTTACTTGAAGTACTGAATGTGTCAAAAAGTTGTCCTCTGATTTGTCCAGAAGGACAACTGAGACCAAAATAGAACCATTTGCCATGGAGCAGGAAAGGGCCTGAATAGATCATGGAAGAAGTGACTTATTGCCAGCTCCTGTTGATTTTACTTAGTCTTGATAGTTGGATCTTTCCCTAAAGCACCAGCTTCAGCACTCAAACAACAAGATAAGGATCTCAGTTTTGACATAAAAATAAAAGATGACCAGCCCTGGATGGGGCAGCTCTGCTCTGACCTTCGCACATCACCGTGCCTTCAGAGCGAGCTTCTCTCGGCTGGCTGCACTCACTGACAGGGTCAATGCCATGGCAGTGGCTTTCCACAGGACAGGAAACCTGTGCTGGACTGGTGAGCTGCCAAGAATTTTGGAGAGGTGACCCGGTGTGCAGACAGCTCCAAATGGTGACAGCAAGGGGTGGGAAGGAGTGATGATGGGTTGCTTAAGGTTTTACCCTTTTGGCTGATCCCTTTTGACCCACTTCCTCCCTGACCACAGGTGACGCTGTGACAGCTTTGCCCTCTTGGCACAGCTTCTTGGTCAGTTGTTGCCTCTGTCACTCAACAGGTTTGACCAGTTTCAGGGCTGATGAGCCCAGCACTTTCACAGGATCCTCCCTGTCTCCTCCATGCCATGGCTACTATAGAAAGACATTAAGAAAATAGCATCTTAAGTTACCATGAAGCAGAATCAAAGCAATCCACCTGGAACTGCTAGAAGAAAAATCATGGCAAACTTGAATTACTGCACTAAATATCTTGATAAATCCTTGATATATCTAGATATCAATATCTTGATAAATCTATTTGTAAGAACATTTCAAGTTTTCAGTGTAACCAATACCTATCCCCACAGTTAGCATGATCCAAGTGTTAAATTGGAAGAGATGGAGATGGAACATATAGAAACTGCTTGCCTTTGTGACAATACACAGTAGTCAGTTCACTATCTTAAATGAAATTTTGCCAGTTTATTTGAAATTAATCACTATCTGCTTCTTGGTAAATAGACTTGGTAATCTATGTAATGATCTTTAATTCTGATTCTCTGCAAGGAACATCTGTTGGGGTTTTTTTTTTACAGGTGCTGAGAATCAAAATTAAAAACTTGATGGAGAGAAAATATGTCAAGGTACTTACAAAAGACTTCCCTGATATATGGACAATGAAACAAGTGCAACAGCAGAATTAGTGGCCTAATGACCTCAGCTCTTGGAAGCTGTGTCACAGACTTCTAGAGCAACTATTCAAAACTAATCATGTACACCATTGATATACAGGCATAATGAGCCAAAAGTACATGACCTTCTCACCAAGTTTCTTTGAAATGCAAACAAGAATCTGACAGATCAGGGAGGCTATGCCTCTTTAGTTTAATGAAGAACAAATTAGCTTCCATTTCTTCCCATATAACTGTGGCAAGAGTGTATTGCTTGTTCTCAATGTTACACAGGAGTTCAGAGGTGTTCAACAGTATGAGAAATTTCACAGCTTGAGTATCTGAAACTGCCCATAAATTGTTTCACCCTTTCTAGTCTCCACCAAGTATGAATTATTCCATTAACATTCACATGATGCTGTTTTCACCACACTGGACTCCTCTGTGCAGACCTAATCAAACACATAATCAATCAATCTGCTTGTCAGATACAAGCAGCAAACAAGACTTCTTTGTGTCCTACACAATTGCCTTTTGAGAAAAAAAGTGAGCTACTGCTTTGTAAGAGGATGTAATACACAAGTAATGCTAGAGGGGCCAGAGCCTGTAGCGCTGTGAGGAAACCTTGTGACTGAATTCCTGACAAGGGACATTTCTGATGGGTTACTCAGACTGCCCTGACTGGCGTTCTGGAACTACACAGTATGAAAGAAAATCTTTAAAAGATGCCTGCAATCACTGGAGTCAAAAGCTTCTTACAAGTTAACAAAAGACAAAAGTGGGCAACCCTTTGGCTTTAGCATCGCTGAGCTTTCATGAAGGATGAACTCTTGCTGCAGAACTCTGCAGAGCAGAATGGAAAACAACAGAACAGCTCAACAGTTTTTAAACGTCTCTCTCAGATTCTCAAAGGGCAACAAAAAGAGAGAAACATGACATCCATCCTTGTTTTGCCTCCTTTTTGGAGGGGATGACAATTGAGACCCTTGAGACCCTGCAATGAGACAAGGGTTGAAAGTAATTTAAGTGGGCAAATGTGGCCACATCCTTTTCTAAGAGTCAGCCACAACATCCTTCTCTTGTTATGCTGTAAAAAAACCTCCAGAAAAGCAAACATGATTTGCACAGGTACACAATAAAAAACACACAGGTGTGCAAACACACTTTGTTAAAGCTTTGATACATACAATATGTGATCAGGTAATTTTAATGTGCATGTAAATTGCATTCCACAACTTGGGCCCTGTTCACACCAGGTAAAAAACTTCAAGCCCTGACAGTCCCAAGTGATGTAATGAACTAATTAATTCTGCTAAAATTACTTTTTAAAAAGCCATTACCTGTATTTCAGATGAGTGGGACACACTACTAAGAATCAATTAAAAGCGTGTTATATGCCATGTTTACTTGGCACCTGCCAAGTAAAATTCAATTGATTAACACTTTTTACAAGTACGTAGGAATTTAACCATATAAAAAGTTTCCTAAGTCAGAAAAGGCCTGACCTTCATTATGTAACAAAATTTGGTCAATGATTTCTGCAAAATCTATGCACTTTTAGAGATGACACACATGCCAATTTACTTTGACACATTACATCAGAGCATATGTTCCCTGGTCTTGCATTTGGAAATTGCTAAAATTCCTTTTATGTAGAATATCTGTGGAAAAATCATGTAAGTATTTATGCATTAGAAATTTGAACAAGGGCTTAGGTAGGGTTCCTGTAAGTTTGCTTTACAGCATCTACTGATAGATTGAAACAATTTTTATTAACCAACCTGAAGAACCTCCACTATCATCACCCCAGAAGCAGCAACTCAAAACCTCTGGAAATCATTGTGGCTGGTGCAGAAACAGAGTAAGTAATGGCCGTTATAACCAGTGATGGAATCTTAAACATCTTTATTTAAATAGTCAAAATAAATATTTGATAAGGCATAGCTAACCAAAGGACCACAACATTTATTTTTTTAAAGCACATATGTCAAAGGAACACGAGTGCCACCTCCTGGTTTAGGCATGGAAACACTCTGGGTTGTGCTTATTGCATTCAAAACTTCCAACTAGATGTGTTTTTTCTCTTCTTTTCTTAAAATAACTAGAATGTTCATCTTCAACATTCACAGAATGCTGTAACAAAAAAAAAACCTAAATGCAAGAATCCAGTAAAACTTGCTTCTCTTTAGTGCCTGGAGCAAAACAGCTATATAAACTCTTCAGAGATACTTTTCCCCAAATTTAACTTCACAGATGTCAAATCCTATTAAAACACAGGAATGACCACAATTTTAAGTAAATATTCAAGTGCAGTGGCTTGTAATTCAAGAAGCAGTCTCGGAATCAATGTGGAATTAAATCGTATGTTCTCACAGCTTTTTTTCCCCCCTACAAAATGCCTTTATTAATTAAATGAAATGTGTCCATCTCCTATGCAGGAAGTGACAGAATAAAGAAAGGCTGAGAAATTTACTACAAATGGCACAAAGAAGCCCATTTTATATCTACTGCAACAGACAAATCACGAAGTTGTTGAGAATATAGGGGTAAAATACAACCCACTTCGAGTTCCAGTCCATCTGCATGTTAGTAGCTGTGCAGGGGTAAAAAAAAAAGGTTGACTCCATTTCCCACAACACCCTCAAAAGTGTAGCACTATTATGTCAGTGTCATTTGGTAACAACTACCAAAGTTCTTTCAAATCAACTTTACAAGCAATCTAAGAAAAAAACCTGTCCCAGCTCAAGTGCTGCCCCCACTGCAGATACAGAGACAACTGCACCTTCCCTGTGCTTACAGGAGTAAAGACAATTTACCCACACTGGGTAAATGTTGGCTCTGGATCTCGTTTTCTCCCCATACTCAGTATGGGCTGGAAGTACACAAGCCCACATCCTGGGAGAAGCTGCACTGTGTCAGCTCTGTATGGCTTTGTGTCCTGTGGACTCCTAAATCTTGCCTCCCGACATTTCAGCTCTCTGCCATTTCACACTCGCATATACCCGCATAAAGCCTGTTTTTCTCCACAGGCTAAGAAGCCACTGCTAGACTAAATGTTGTAATTTCCCAACTCCACAATCTTCTTCTGCGTATTGACTTGCTGTAAATCAGGATCATAATCCTCAAGTCTTCTGGAATACACAGAGCAACTTACATATATAAAGTATAATCTTTTGGAACAAAATGCATTCTCACGTTTGATATCCCAGCAAACTCTCATTCATGTTAAGAAGACAGACAATTATTGCACTTGTATCCCACAGCAGCAAGCACTTCCAGAAGGAGAACCACAACTCTTTCTGCAGTCATCATTCCCCATGCTTTCTCATCCCAAAGCAGCACAGTCCACGATGCATTCATCAGCACTTGACCAATTCCTTGTCTGGCAAAGGTTCTGCCACGACTTCATCCCGCATGAACTGCTCCTAAAGACAGCAAGCAGGGATTTAGGCGATTTACATTGGTTTTGGATCTCCTCTACCTCACAAACACCACGACATACACCCAGGCTGGAAAAGACAGTGGTTACACGTGGTATGAATCTGTCTCCCAAAACATGAAAGCCGATACGTGCCTACGAGGGTAGAAAAGCTGCCAGGGATGCTGGAGTCAGCCACAGGAGCTCTTCATTCACATCACTGATTTCGTCCCGTCTGCGCCCTACCCCACGCCCACCCAGGTAGGCATCTTTTTAAGCCCAGACACGGCAGGAGAAGACAAGAAAACCGAGAGATCAGGCAGCAAATGTAGTCCCAAAGCAGGGATTTTTAAACGCTGCCACACGCTTCCCGGCTGGAACCGCGTCTGACTGCCCTCCCTCCGCACCCACCTGGTCGTAAATGACGCGCAGGATCAGGGAGCAGCTGGGGCAGGTGGCCACGTCCTCCCCGTTCTCCAGGTCCTCCTGCAAAAGGCCGAGGAGAGCGGTCAGGGTACCGCCGCCTGCCCGGCCCACGGGCCGCACCACCCTGTTCTCCCCCCCAGCCCCGTCCGGCCGCCCCTCACCCGTGTGATGAGGAATCGGTCCCCGCAGGGGCACGGGTAGCTGTAGGTCGCGGTCTCCTCGTCGTACTCGAAGTCCTCGATCTCCACCTCGTCGTGAAACACGGCCATGCCGCCGGGAAGCGGCGGGAGCCGGGCCGGGCCGGACGGGAAGAGGCGGCGCCTGACGGGGCACGCGGGCGGGGCTCCCCGTGACGTGATGCTGCGGCGGGTAGGGGAGGAGAGGAGCGGGCCGGGGGATCCCAGGGAGGGTTCGGGTAGGGAGGAGGGAGCTGGGGGGACAGGAAGGTGAGGGGCGGCGGGCTGAGGGTCAGAGCGTTCGAGCCCTTCTGGCTCGCCCTTTCCTCACGGCGGGAGGCCCGCACGCCGGTCGGGAGCGGCGGCCGGGCCGCCCTCTGCGGCCGATGGCGCTGCCGGATCCAGCCCTGGCCTCCTGCCCGGCGATCCCGGGGGCTGCGGGGGAACGGCCGGCGCTGCCGTGACCTTGCCCTTGTCCCTTGTCCCTTGCCCTTGTTCCTCCCTGCCTCTTGCCCTTGTCCCTGCCCCTTGGCCGTGTGCTTCCCCTGCCCCTTGGCCGCCTCAGCGCCGCCCCAGCTGAGCACGGGCTGGTGTCTCCTCTTTCCCACCTCACCCCTCTCCTCCCGGCGCTCACCGTGTTCCCCTCAGTCCTGGGAAATGGGGGAAAACTTCGTTTTCTGTTATTACTTTTACAGGAAGGACTGTTTGTCGAAAGGAGTGTTTTACCGAGAGATAGCTTTTGAAAAAAGACTTCCTGTGCTGCTTAAGTACCCTTGCTGCTCCCCCTCTGCACTCTCTTGCATTAACCTACCTAGTTATTTGCGCTTAAGTGTGATGCGGGTGAACTAAAAATAGTCCTCCCTTCAGATAGTCATGTGGGATTGGGGGAAGAAGAGATGCAGACATATATCTCAAGAGCTACAAACCCAAGGCCAGTGGATCAAAGGGGATGGCGAATGAATGGCTCGTTGGTTTTAAGTGAGGAGAGAGAGAGGAGTCATGACAAGTAGTGCTCGTTTCGCTCCGTGGAGCGAAGGAGGTTTATAAAGATATGTAAATATGTAAAGGGTGTGTCAAGAGGATGGAGCAGGCTCTTGGGGATGCCGACCACTAGGACAAGAGGCAAAAGACAGAAGCTGATGCACAGGAAGCTCCACCTGAGAGGAAGAACTTCTTTACTGTGTGAGTGACTGGTACAGATGCCCAGAGATACTGGCATCTCTCTCACGGGAGATATTCCAGAACCATCTGGATGCAGTCTTATGCCATGTGCTCTCAAATGGCCCTGCTTGAGCAGGGAGGTTAGACCATATGACCCACTGTGGTTCCTTCCAACCTCTGTGAAAAAAAGAGAGTATTTGGAGTGGCTATTCCTGTACTGGCTTGGGTAAGATGAGAGTAAAGGGAGAACAAGCCACCTGACAGGAGCCTGGGAAGCTGAAGCACAGTGCTTCATGGAGGGCAGGGAATTACCGAAGAGCTGGATGAGTGAAAAATCACAGAGGTGACAGATGAGGGAAAAGCTGTTCATGTTTCGTAAAGGTGTGAGTCACACTTGGATGTGGTAGAGGAGAAACAGGACTCATTAGAAGATATTTTGGAATTTATTGGTTGCAGAGTAAAAATCACAAATTATTTTTATTGTGTTTTTCATTATTGGAAAGTGATGATAGTATAAATGGACCAAGTTTCTTGAACTACTCAAGAGTTATTTTAATTTAGGATAGAGACTCAGCCTTAAAGTAGTTGTATCAATAGGGTCTTTCAGCTGTGACTGTAAAATTAGGCTGATATTTCTTTTGTTTCCAGTATTATGTATTGATATTGAACTTCAGGTTGGTTGGAGATGGAGCTGTGTGTAACCATGATGTGCTATATGAAAGCTTCCAGATCATAAAGTGATCTCATGAATGTGAGAAACTGATTTTTGAGCACTTTTGGTTTACAGACCATATGCCAAGGTAGAGGACTGTGACTTCTGCATTAGACCAGTATTTTTTTGTCCTAAAATATTATGAGATTGTTAACAGTTTGTTATCAACAGCCTCTACACATTTGATGTAGAAAGTGCTAAAGTGTTTTGTTTAAACACTTAAGTACACTTTAAGTAGTCTGTGATGCTGTGGAAAAAAATTTCGAAGTAATTCCGCCCACTGGGGATAGAAAACTTTTAAATAATTCCATTTTTGAAAGTTGCAAGCTGCTGTGGAATTAAATGCTGAAACACTATTAAAAATTATGGACAGTTGAAAGCTGCAGGAAGTATTTCTTATGCTTGAAAATGGGCATTTTGAGTAGTGACTGTAAATGTATTCCATTTCTGAGCAGCCTAATTTATGGAAGCTCTGCCTTCATTCATACAAGACAACAAACAGGACAGATTACTAAGTGACCAGCCAATGCAGCTGTTAGTGAAATTCTAGAGAGGATAGGCCTGATTAGTTATCAACAAGCTGGATCAGTGCCATTTCAAGGGATTCAAAATGAAAAACATTTTGAAAATAAATTACATGCATTAAAAGAATGCACGGAAAGATATTTAAATGAAAGTAAAATATTAATGCTTTAAAAAGGCAGTGGCCTACATCATGGGAATAAATATAATTTGATAGGTGATGATATATGATAGAGAGTTATGCTAATGCATTTTAGGAAAAAATAAAGGCAGATTACAAGGAATGAGAAATATCTCTTGGCTCTCTATGCATCTGTTCCTACACTCGAAGGTTCTGACTAACCTTGAATGTTGTGCATGTCAGTTTATCTTTCTCTGTCATAGCTGGTTGAGTGTGTCTTTGAAGCTTCACACCGTGTTTCCACTGCAGTGCATATGAGTGTCTTCTACTTTCTTTACTCTTTAGAGATGTATTATGTTGAGTGCATGGAAGTGTGAGGGATTAATGTGCTTTTAAATAACCTACAAAATTTATAAAATTCTCCACCCAGAACCTTTTCTTTACCACTAGAAAGGGAATGCATAGTCAGTGTTTGATCTTTCATACATGAATATTGTTTGAGCATTTAAAATCACAGATATGTTGGCTGGAAGACACTTCTGAGCATCATCCAGTCAGAATTCTTGCTTGGAGCAGCACAGCTGTTCACACTGGATTAAACCAGTCCCAGGTATAGATCTTTGTCCTGAGATTTCTGCTTTCCAGCCCTGCAGTTTCTCAGTTCCCCTTTGAAGGGGAGCTCTACTATTCTAATGTAGTATCATCTACAAGGCTGCTGATCACAGAATGGCCCAGAGGGGACCTCAAAGATCGTCCAGTTCCAACCACCATGCCATGAACTGGAACACCTTCTGTCTCATCATCCAAGTTAGTGATAAATGTATTGATCTGTGTCAGCCCCAGGGTACTCCTACTGTTCTAACCAACAAGTAAAGCAACTTGAAACCATCAGGTCTTCAATTCTGCCTGCCCAGTCAAGTTTTCAGCTGTTCCAACCATCCATCTGGCCTTGGCTTATTAATGTGTGTGTGCTTCAGGGGCTGGTGCCAGGAGCCACAGGACACTCAAGGTGTGTTGTTGCATCCTGTCCCCTTAGCTGCATAACCAGACCTCTCATCACAGTAGCTGTTCAGATTTATCAAATGTAATCTGAGTCACATCTTCCTGCTTGCCCTCTTAGCTTTCACCCAGCTAAGGGGACAAGCTCTGAGCATTTTTCCAGATACTGAGATGGTGCTGACTGGATGTAAACACTGCTGTTTGCCTCTTAAAAATCAGCATGTGTAAGTCTTTTCCCAGTCAATTGGAGACGGTGTGATAAGTGTTTTTCATAGGTAATAGACAGTTGCCTGACAAGCATGTCAGCTGTGTCTCTTAGCAACCTTGAATGTAACCCATCTGGCTCTCTGCATTTGAGTACATCCAGCATCTCTCAGCAGGTGCTGGCCCTGCTCCTACTTATCCCTCTCCCCAACCACCACTGGTACAAGCAGAGGTCTGGTGCAGGCTTTGCCTGTAAAGACTGAGGCAAAAGGAACGTTGAGTACTTCAGCCTTTTCCATATCATCTCTGACAAGGTCTTCCCCCTTGTGAGAGAGTGAGATGTTGTTGATGACTCAAGCAGTCACCCATTTGGAAAAGCTGCAGGGGCTTTGCTGAGGCCAGGTTTGCACCCCTGGACCAATGGGTAGGAGGAGAGGTTTGGGTGTGTGGTGGGAAGCTCTGATCTGCACAAGAGCAGCCCAGGAGCAGGGAAGGTGAGCAGCCACCACCACAGGATGACCACAACAAACTGACCTTCCTTAGCAACAAGCTGGGTGTGAGCCAGATCAGGGAGGAGGCCAGTGAGAAGCAGGTGCTGCTGAGGTGGGATAATGCTTTTATCCTGCCAGTGTCCTCCCTTACACAGCTGGGCCAGCTGTAAATCCCCCTTCCCAGAGAAGGGATCAGGACACTCATGTTCACACCTGGGCCTGAAGGTGCTCATCCCTTCCTGTGGGGCAGAACTGGCTCAGTTAGGCTGGCACGAGGGGCAGCTGTCATGGCTGGGAGGGTGTCATAACCCATCAAAGACCCCAAGGCACCCCCAGACTCATTTCTGGGGCCTTGCACCAGACCACTGCACATGATCCACAGTGTTGGAACAAACAGTGTAAAACTCCCCCCATGGGAGGTACCTGGGCATTCCCACCTGAACCTGAATGTAATGAACCCATTGAAATCTATGTTTTGTGGTCTTCCCTCACCCCTGATGGATAAATCTCCACCATCACTTTGACTAAGTGAAATTGCAACAATCAGTTCTTGTCACGGTATCCATGGATGGTAATACCTTTCCTCTCCATTATCTTCTCTTATCCTTTCTCTTTCTTTCTTTCCCTATTTTCGTAAGTGATTCTTTTATACTTTTATATTGTTTCATTTCTATAGATAATAACCAAAAGGGCTCTGTGCCTCCTTTCCATTGCAACCAAATTGTTCTAAAACAAACCTGCATTTTATATGTATATATATATATACACACACACAGGTCATTCAGTGTCATTTCACTCTAATCTGCCCCAAAGAATCTATTAACAAGAACCACCTTTAGGAGTGGGCATAATATCCCGTCACTTGATGGATGCACATTTTCACTTGTTTATGAAACTTTCATGCTTTCAAAATTCCCTCTCATTATACTTTGTCTGTTGCTAGTTTTAGCTCCAGCTGAGCTTTGGCTTTTTCTGATTTAAGGGAAGTAAAAGCTGAAAACAACCCATGTTAAACACTGAATGCTTAAATTAACAAGTATTTACTATTTTTTTTTCAGGAACCAGTAATTCTGAAGACTGCCTGGTCATCATGGCACATGTTACTATTTATGTGGGTTGCACTGTTCCTCAGTTACTGCGAGGTGCTCAGAGCAGAATTTTTCCCCCTCATTCTGCACTGGGGGTGTTGAGACACTCTGCTTTTTGTTACTGCACAGGGAATGGGTAGGTTATCCACTTCTTTTTTTTTAAGAGAATGCCATGGTAACATTGTCAAAATCAAACTGACAAATTACTACAGACATATAAATACTTAATTTAACTCCCAATTATATATTTATATTTAATTCTTATTTAGATTTATGTCATCTGTAGTCTGGATTACACTGGCAAATTATTGTGTTAATAGAAATTCATATCAGTAAGGGACAGTAGCACAGCTGTCAAAATGACAATTATCTTTGTTTGCTTTTCCTTGCAGCACAATAAAATCAAAAAGGAAAATGGATCATCTGGAGAGGACAGCAAGTAATTTTCGACAGGAGGTTAGTGTTCTGTTCTTTAGGATGCAAGTAATTTTTTTTTTTTTTGCTGTAAAGATAATTATATTGGATAATAGTATTCGATTCTTAGGCTTCATTTTGCCTTCTGCTGAAATCTGGTTTACTTTTTTTCTCCTCATTTTTTATACTTGTTACTGGTATAAAATCAGCATATTTAGTGCTCAGTGGGTGAAATATAAGGAGTTTGAAAATCTTTCAGTGATATGATGTTGTTTACTTTATGTTGGATAAAAAACTTAATAGATTTCTGGCCAAGTATGGATTATAATAAGTAATGAAAGCACACGGATACCCCTCAGATCTAAACAGACTTCTCAGATTTTTATGGATTTCTACAATTCTGGTTCAGATTTGAGATTTAAAAATGTGGAAATTCTATTTTATAACATAGGAGTGAGGCAAAAAGTGTAGACATTTTGAAGGAAGAGATGATAGACAGCTGTAAAAAAGATCTTCAGTTGTATCTATTTCAATTCACAAATACAAGGAAGATTGTTCTCCATCACATCCAGAAATACTTATTCCAGATCTCAGGTTTGAGCAGAAAGCATTCTTTTTCATAATGTTCAGAGGGGAACATACGCTTGTATTTCATACAGATATTTCCTTTCTATAATAAGCTGAAGTAGATGCACACAGATGCAAATACACCACACATCTGTCAGTGTGTGTACATGAAGTCCTTCTCTGCTAAGTTTTTCCCTAACTATAGTGGAGAATAAGTCACATTGTTCCCAAAAGGAAGCTGTGTGCAGGGGATATGTAGGTAGCCCCCAAAAGAGAAGATTCAGCACTGTGTGACATGGGCTGTAGGTGGAGGAGACAAATGCAGCCTGGTTCTGCCTGTCACCCGAGCTGTGAGCCAGCTTTGGGAACCACGGAGCTGTGCCTCAGCTATTCACACCTAATGCCAGCACTTCCCTGAGTACAGGTCAGTGTTGCTTGTGGACATCCAGCTGCTCTGGTGGATGCTGTTCACCTGAGAAAATGGATGTAGAGACAGGCACAGACTGATGCATGTTCTTTGCTTCTGACAAGAAAAAACTTTTGAGTATTGCAACCATGGGGGTTTTTTATATTTATTGCTTGGCTTGCTTTCTTTCTCTGCACAATGTCAGTACCTGAAAAAAACATGGAAAATGAATCCTTATGAGGTGTTGGAAGCTCAGGGTTGGTGCAGGGAACTGTAAGGCACAAAGAGAAGGAAGCTGTGTGAGATAGGTGGAAGAGCAGGGCCTCAGTTCTTGCTACTGCACATTCTCTGCATATCGGAGGATTATGCTGTTTCTTTTTTTAATGCTTTATTTATTCTTTGTTGCTTTATTTCCGACCACTTTAAAATCAGTTTATTTTAAATCCTCTGCTTGGTTTTAAATTCTGTGTAATCAGCAGTTGGCTTCCCTCAGCCAATATTGCCTTACTTGGCCGTTTCAGCCCAGTAAAAGATGAAAGAATCATAAATCTGTGTTGCATTAGTGTGAATTCTACAGAACATTGCCTGTTGAAGAGTGATAATGTGAAGGACCTGGGCAAGGAAAAGTGACTAATGCTTTCTTGAAATACAGCTGCAAAAATCCAGAGTCCTGTGCCCCCCTCCCTCTCACTGCAGCCCTGCTCTGGCCAGTTTGATACCCTTGTGATGGTCCAAAATACTGTCGAATGTCTTTGATGACTCTGACTCAAATTTAATTTTTGAAATAACTTCAAACCAATTAAGAATTAAATTTCCAGTACTCTTGCATCCCTCTCAGCCAAATAACAAATTAAGGAATGTACTGAAGAGTAAAGAAGGGAATAAAGAAGATCCAAATTTAATGTCCCTTTCCTGCACTTCTCCATCAGAACAACCATTGAAGTCATGTATCTGACATTTCTCTTGTTAACATTGACTGACTGCATTCCTCATTTAATACAGTCTGCTAAACTGGAACAGGAATCCATGCTACTTCATTTTAAATTACCAAATGTCCTGCTGTTTAATGGGACAGGGGACGTGTTCAGATGTTGCTTTATGAATAAATTAATTTCCTGACATATGTTTTAAATTATACCATAGTTGCTTAAATGTTAAATTTTTTTTGATCTGTTTGATCTTAGACAAATGAGAAATGGTAGAATTGTGGTGTTTTGAGTATTTCCTTGTGTGGTAAATGACATCAGCATTTTTAACAGTAAAATCTGTGTATTGCTCTGTGTAGAAAATACTTAGGGCATTGCTTTCTTTGTAGAGGAAAAAGGTTAATAATTATAGTCCAAAAAAAAAAACCTGAAAAGGAAGGGTAGGGAGGGGATGATAATCCATGTTGCACTGATGGGCATTAAAGAATTTAAGTGGGGTGCTCATCCCCAGTGGGTCTTTTTGCAAAGTCTGCTTCATATTTATTTATTTATTTTAAAAACCCCTCCTTATAAGTAGCATCAGCCATGGCTCTGACATCCCCTCCCATGTGGCTGCCAAACAAAATCTGCTCTGTTAACCAGCCATGAGACCTTGTGTCTTGGTTTCGCTGTGGTCATATGGGGGTGTAGGGGGTGAATGCAGTAACACAAGGCTTGTTGGTTTTCTTTCATTGATGCAGTAACATTAAAGTGCAATCTTTCAGTAATGCATTTAATTACTTAAATAAATCTAGATCCAGAATTCTCCCTGGGACTTCATCTGGAACCGATTCTTTACAAGTGTCCTTTGTCTTTATATCTGAGATCTTTTTACTTTGTTGCTGGAGGATGCAGGAGTGTGTGTCTTGTATAGATGTCTGAAGAAGCTGATAAGTAATAACTAGCAATCACCTCTCTTTATAGCTATGTTCTCTTCAACTGAAATAAAGTAAGTTTGTATATAATCTTAGAAAAAGTGACAGATGTGGTAGACTGCAAGTACAAACACTGTTCTCCATTCAATGACTATTTAAGTGAATCATAGAATCAGAATGGTTTGGGCTTGAAGGGACCTTAAAGACCATGCAGTTCCAACCCTGCCATGGGCAGGGACACCTTTCACTAAATCAGGTTGCTTAGGGCCCCCATCCAACCTGGCCTTGAACACTTCCAGGGACAGAGTGCATTTTTATTTCATCACCTCAGTGGAAAATACTGGTGCTGTAGGTAATGAAATGCCATGGGTAACATGGGAAGTGGTTGATGTCTCATGCTTCTTGAGTGCTTTTGCTGCAAATTATATCTACATATCACAATGGCTGCTTTTTCTTTTGCTAGGTAATTACACAAGCAAAAGTGTGTGGAATCAGCAATGAATCAGAGACAGTCAAAAGGCTTCGCCTGGCAATTGCAAATAAGGATTTTACTTTCAAAGCAGGACAGTGGTAAGATCTCCTGGTATATTTGAGGGGGAAATTACTAGAAGTCCACTATAACAAAGTGCCAAAAGGTCTCTGATCCTTGGGCCTTGGAAAAAGTTGTTGATTTATGTAACATAATGTTTTCTTATTGGATGTTCTGTCAAAGAGCTGCTATTTGGCATAATTTTAAATAGTCATTATAAAAATGCTAATATTACTATTAAAAGGGCAAAAGTGGATATTTAAGTGTTCAGTTATACTGTTTTGGTGTTTTCCTGTGGTTTATGATATTACATTGTTTCTTCAGGAGTACTTTGAAGTTCCCTGCACTTTATTCTGCAGGCTGATTTTATTTACTAGTTATTTTTACAGTGGAGCTGAGACTGCTGATTTGCAAGTTACTTAGTTTTGGTTTATTTCTTCCCCTTGAAGTTTATACTCTGAAAATTAAGCCTGTTAGGTCAGATTAATATATTAATATAAATAGACAAATTTGAAAATAAAAACCTTGAATTATTAAGCCTTTGAAACAATTAGCTGTTTGTTTAAACAATTTTACAGGGTTTTTTTTCCAAGGAAGTAGTAGATTTTCATGTTTGTCATCCTTCCTTGTTTCAAATACTCTCAGTAACTTTTTTCTCTTAGAAATTAATTTAAAACTAGGAGTAGTTGCTTTTGGCAATGGACATTTAAATGTTCTTAAACTTTTTATTGGCTTTGGCCATCTGAAAGTGGTTTTGCTGAAACCAAAGTATAGCTGCTAGGGTATTAACAGCATATGTTACTCATGGAGTGTTAATATGCTGGCTTTTAAATTTAGAACCAGAACACAAGATGCTGATTAGCAATAATTTGTTTGTGAAGTAATTTGCTGCAGTTTTTGCACATGTGCAGTGACTCATATTAAATTCTTGCTTGCCAGTACTTGCAAAGTTCATTTACCCTCCAAAAACGTTTTTGAAATTATCATGCTGAAAACTGAAAGCTTTAATTATAATTACTCTTACTTCATTTTCTTCTTCCTTGAAAGTGTTCTAATGCTATTGTAAGGTACACACCAACTTCTCTGTACTTGCATCTATAAACTGGGGTTGCATTTTTTTGATGAGCAGTACAAAACAACACATTTTCCTGAGCAGACAAGGCTAAGTTGTTAGGATTTGCTATAGTAAGATGATACAGCCAAAGGTTGTCACTAAAGTGTTTACATTTCCTGAAAGTGTTCTAATTATTGAGTTTTTCAGAAGAAAAAGTGAATTTGTTTTGCAAGCACTTTGGCAGACACAAGTCTTTTTCAAATAATGATGAAGAGACTAGTTGCTGTTACACCTTTTGATTTACTAAAACATGCATTGAGGTATATGCATGCTACAAATACTTTGAAGAAGTAGTTTTATGGTTTTAGTGTTTCTGATTTCTTACTCCAACAATGGGTAATTGTTACTCCTTTCTTAAAGATATGGTTTAGGTGGGTTTTAAAAGGAGGGAAGTGGAAAACCACCCTGAGATCTCTCGTTTAAGTCTTTTTGTTCCTCTCCTTGTTGTGGGTTTTCTTCTTTTTTTTTCCTTCTGCTTCTTTTTTCCCTTAGGCTGTCACAGGCAGCATTGCTTCAGGAGCTCTCTCACCCTTCCTAACATGGCTGACACAAGCCATCAGAGCTAGTCCACTTTAAGATAGCAAACTGTGCCTTGAAATCTCTCACAATTATGCACTTGGGAAAGAAAAATACATCTGCATTAGTATTTGGGAAAGGTAAAACCATGTTTGATGTAGGTTTTGCAGTAATGTTTGTGTGCTTCCCTACAAGGCACGGATAAGGTTTCCCTTACGTGCCAAGCAGAACATTTTGACTTGAATGTAAATTGTGACTTCACAGCATGAATTCTCATCTTTTTCGTGAAGTTCATCTTCAGTAGTAAGATTATTTTCCACCAGAGGGAGGTAAAGAGCTTCAGTAGCATCGTGAGACGTTCTTTGGCAGGATAAACGCTGCATTTCAAGAGTCGACCTTTGTCAGCTCCCAGAGCCTGGCTGTCAGTAAAGGTGGGGCCCCGCGGGCAGTGGGGCTGCACAGGCTGAGGACACTGAAATAAGCCTTCTCAAGGTTTTTGGTTGTAGACCATTCTTTTGCAGTCAGGTATCTTTATGCACCATCAAGATAAGCATATAGCATAAAGCATATAAGGATAAAGTTAAGAATTATATCACTATTGTATATATCACACTGTATGCATTCTTTGAGAGAAAGATTTTCTTCAAAGGGTGAATTTTGCGTGGACTAAACAGACAAGACTTTTTTTCTTCAAAAAGTGGTGAACTACTCAAAGTGCTTCTCTCTTTCCTCAAGCATTTGTGGTCTCTGTGAAGAATACAGCCTTGCTGTTTAAAGAAAATACTTGTGCAGTTGAAGGCAGGCTGTATTTCTTGTTGCATCCTGACTTAACTAATACTGAGCCAGCCTAACCTAGGCTTGAGTTGAATAATGGTTCTCTAGTACTTGGCCTTGTTTATCACTGTGGTCATTTCCTAAGGGGATCAGCACCACTAGTTATAAATCTTTAGTTTATTCTGAAATACAGGGATTTTGTTATGTGCTGTAGAAAGCAGAAGCATTTAAAGATTTATGGAACACAGAGGAGTTCAGGTGATAGATCACAAACCGACTTGTAATTTCTTTTCTGATAATTATTTGGAAGCCTCCTCAAGGCTTATCAAAGCCTTACTTTTATGAGACTGAATTATAGTTCATATATAGTAATGGCATGCCTTCCCTACTTTCTTAATGGCAAGTATTGCAGAAGCTTAGCCACATGTTACTTTCTTATCTGTACAAACTCATGCATGGTTGACTTTTAAGCTGAAAGAAAAAAAAATAGGAATTGATTCCAGTTCCATTTCCTATAACCTAAGAAGCAATATCCGCCACCAGAGGGAGCTGCAGTTCTGCTGCCAGTTGTGGACTTCTTAGATGGGACATTTTTTACGTAACTCTTGGTTTTACTTCAAATATTTCACCTACCCAGGAAAAGAAAGTGTTTAATATAAAGTCATTCCTCTAAAATTAAAAGGCCAATCTTCTTATGTTTGAAAACTGAAGAGCCCATCAAAGGGACCAAAGAGTGGGAATTAAGCTACTCTATCAGACCATAATTATGTTTTTGTTCTAATATGCAAATAATTTATTTAAAACACAATTTTAGCCTGTTGTGAGATGGGACATCTAATGCTAAAAGCAGAATGGTTTGCAAACCTTCTAGTTTAACAAACATGATGACATGGTTCTAGAAGAAAATAATTCTAGGGAAATCGTGTTACTCAAGGTAAACTCATTTTTTAGAAAAGGTTATAAAAATGCAGATGTTGTAAAGGAAAGATAATTGAAACAAAGGCAGACACATTATTTTGGCTGTTGTTGTCCACGTTTGGGGTTGTTGGCTCCTTTTTTAAACTTTTGTGTCTGATCTATTTTTAGGGTCGATTTCTTTATTCCTGGAGTGTCTGTAGTTGGGGGATTCTCAATATGTTCAAGCCCTGGCCTGTTAGAACGAGAAGGAATACTAGAGCTGGCAGTAAAGCACACTGATCATCCTCCTGCTCACTGGATTCACACTGAGGTAAATGAAATTAACTGTGAGATTTGGCTTGCCTTTTTTTTTTTTTTTTTTTTTTTTTTTTTTTTGAGGTAAAGGGGGTGGTGTGTGGTTTTAGATCACTTTGTGCTATTAACTGCAAAACTCACATTGACTTCTTCAAGCATTTTGGATACAACATAAATCTTAGAAAAAAAACATTTTGTTCAGTAAAGGACTGAAATTGGATGTTTATATGGAAATATGGTTATTGTGATCTTTTGACAGCGCTTGTGCTTACAGTGGACTTAAAGTGAAATTTTAGTTAGTGTATGTAAGGATTCTCACTCCTTTGGAATTAAAGAATCTAAAAATTTTGAAAAACCTCTATTCTAACTTACATCCCTGAGAACAGGCAGTGTTACACATTACAAAGTTACCTCTGATAGCCTTCCATAATTCCTAACTATTTCTGTCAATATTAACTGGGAATCATTGATAAACCACAGAGAGATACAGATTATTAAAGGGGAGCCAAGGAAGATACTTAGATCAGTTTTTCTGAAATGATAAAACATTTCAGAATATCTATAGTATTCTTTAAATATGCAACATTTTTGTAATAGAGACATAGCACAGGTTTTTGCTATATTAAAAGTAAAGTCTTAGACTTGGCCTCCTGGTGTTTTGTTCATCATTTACCCCATTTAGTTTGTCAGATGAGTCATATGTTTCATCAGTTACCTGTCTTATCAACTTTTGTTCTTTTCACAGTCTCTGAAAACTATTTAAGAATTTTTGATGTTGTAAATCAGTTTTTGTTGCTGAGTTTTCTGGTGGAATTTACAGGATAAATCTTTAGTAAGGGGTGAGCTACATCAAACCTGATGCTGTGGAGAAACTTCCAGGGTATACATGGACTCCTCTAGCTAAACAAAAGTGCATGTTGTTCTTTAGGAAACAGGCAGAAAAAATAGCAACCTAGAATTCGAAAATGTTGTATATATGGTGACAAAATTAGTGCTTAATTGTTTAGAAGTTGCTCCTAAAAGAAGTTAGTATCTCAGCTTAAAGATGTTATGGGAGTAGTTAGCACTAATTTACTCACTGAATCTGTGTTTCTTAGAGGTATTTATTTCTTAATACTACTGTATATAAAATAGTAAATTTTAGCACCATGTACTTTATATAACTTCAGGAAGATGTAGCCTTTTCTTTAAAAAATATCCATGAATGTACTGATTGCTTCACTTCTCTGCCTGGCCTGCATTTATAAACTAGGATAAAGGACAACACTTTCTCATGATATTACTCCAGAATTATACTATTTTTTTCTTGTTACTGACTTACTGTTATGATTGTCATGGCCAAAGCCATATGAAAATATCTGGAAGATTGCTGGTTGAGAGAGAGTCTTCCAAAATCCCATGTCCAGTCTTGAGGAACTATGGCTGGTTAAGGGGGCCGATGTAAGATTGTTTCTCCCTAAAAATGCTTATTTCCTCAAAGGGTACCATATTCTGTGTCCTCCTTAGGCCACATGAATCTGAACACGTGGATTCGTGCTGCTCTAGACCAGTGTAAAACATGGTGAGAAATCCTGGCAGTGTACACCACAAGAGAGAGAGAAATCAGTTTCAGATCATGTATAATGCACACTGTCCTGCAGTATACTTGAGACAACAGTTCTGCAATAAGTAAGAAAAGCAAGAAACTTGTTGGGTGTTTTTAAGGATCATGCTTACTCTCTTAGGAACCTGTGTATTCTGTGCAATACCTGAATCCAAGGGGATCCTTCTTGCTCCTGGTGGATTTGTTACACATTTAAACCTTAGCTGTCTGTGCAGCCTTCATTATGTAACTCCCTTTGTTTCAATTTACTGTTTCCTGCTATGAAAAGAATTCTTTGAAGGAAGTGTTTTCATTTTCTAAGTTAATTCTTCAGCAGTTCTTGTAGCTTGTTTTCCTCTCATCCATTCCCACCTTCCTTGGTTTCCCTATCCTCTTCATTTTATCTTTTAAAACCTATATATGGCATAAGTGCCTAAATGCTCTTATTTGTTCTGTCAGCTTGCAGTGATGTGGAAGGACTCACCTGACTTCTCTGTACTTCAGCTTCACCCTTCAGACCAGGATGCAGCACCAGTTTACCAAGGAGATACTGACCCAAGTGGCTTTTTTTTTGTTGTAGCTTTTGTTTTTCCATGTATCAAACAAACATGCTTGGACACATTTCTTTAGGAAATAATTTCTTATGTACGAGTGGAGAATAAGAGAGAAGATTTTCCCCTGATTTTTCTTCTTCTGTGTCTCTGAAGTTGCAAATGCAGAAGTGATTCTGCAAGAAATATTCTTGTGGATACTTACTTCACTTCTGGGTGGTTTTTAAGGAATGGGGATGGAAAAACCTTCTGTGTGTGCAACTTATTCTGACCTTCTGTGACCTCATAGGAAGGCCTTTTATGGCATGAAGCTGGTTTTGGGTAGAAGTGTGATTTTGCATGTTGAGCTTGGGTTTTCACAACCACATACTGCTGTTGGAAAACTGTGTGAATTGTTCCTCTTTCAACTCTTATGGGGATAAGAAGGGGGAGTCACCATCCTGCCTTACCATGAGACTGAAACTTCTGAAAGTAGAATGAGATCCCTAGAGACACTGGGTTACTTCAGATAGCTGGAAAATGTGTGTATATTTTAAAGATCTTCTGTTTTTCCTTCACTGGTCAATTAAAATAAAAATCACAGCCCAGCAGACCTTGTGACTGGGATGAAAAAAGAATAAGATTTCAACTTTTGCATTTAGTTCTGAAATTAAATATCTTCTTTTCCATCCTAGTGTACTCTTGACTCAGAAGTGGCTCTGCGAGTGGGAGGTGATTTCTTCTTTGATCCTCAGCCTGGTGACTCCCCAGTAAACCTAGTGCTGATAGCAGGGGGTGTTGGAATTAACCCATTGTTTTCTATACTGCTGCATATAGCAGATCTTCATGGATACCAAGAGGGTAAAGGAAATAGACACAAATTGGGAACAGCGAAGCTGTACTACAGTGCAAAAAACACGAGCGAACTCTTATTTAAGGTAAATCAAAAGTTTTTTAAAAATACAGGTCTCTGCTATTCAGCTACTAGTTTGTGTATCAGTGTTACCAAATTCCAGAGAGTTCTGTGTAAGACACTGTGCAAAGAGAGACAAAAGTCACTTCCTGCTTCAAATCCCGTGTGTGTTTTGTTAACTACTTATGCCAGTGTACACAATAAGGCTGTTACTGGACATACCTGTTCCCATTGTCCAGTTTGGTAAGTCCATTACCCCTAAATTTTACTATATCCCTGCATTTTACTATGACCTTGTAAGAGCATCATAGTATATTAAAAAGACTATATATATGTATATCCACACAAATAGTATGCATAGTGCTATAATACTGTAACCACATAGTCTAAGTAGAGATTGAATGTAAAGACTAGCAAAGAGTAATTACATCCAAAGGAAATACTTTCTAAAATAACAGGGGAACTTTATTGATAATGCCTTAGTTACTAATAAGTACTAGTGTATGAATGAAGGATTTATAGCTGCTTTTAAAACTGCTTGTGCATACTTCATCAACATTTACTCAGCAGTTAAAGATCAGTTGTCACACTCAGCCATTAAGGGCTATTCACAATATTTTAGGGGTCAAATTAGCACAGCTTCTGTAAAGAAGTATCTGAAATGATTTATGGGTTTTCTAAGTATTGAAAGCTTTTGATTTTAAGATAAAGATGAAGAACTGATTCCAGAAACTGTGTATAGGATCCATCATTAGTTTTATTTCTGTACATCTAGAGATATTTGCTTTCTTTGAAATGTCATTTGTTTGTTGCTGGAAGCAGAATAATTTGCTCTTCCTTTTGGCCACCTATTGATCTCTAAGCATGCACAGGTTTTTCTAGTGCCAGTGCTGACATTCCCAGCATTCACTTAAGCAGGTTTCTGACAGCAGAGCCTTTGCACTAAAGCTTCTGGGACAGAAGAGAACAGTGTCATGCACAATGCTTAAAATAAATCCCTCCCTTCATTCTTCACATGTCCCTCAGATCCAGAACATGTCTGTCAAAATTCTTCACTTCTGTGCAGAGGATTGAGGAAATAGAATCTCTAGCAGCCTTTATGCTGTTGTGACAAACATCTGTACAGGATGTGTACAATCTCCAGGAGGACCTGCTGGGTTATCACTGATGGTTTGGAGGGCGTGGTCCCTGAAGGAGCAGCTGTATATGGGCTGACCAGGCAAAGGGAGATGCCACTGTGGGGTCTGATCCTCACTGTGGATGTGCTCTCATGTCACAGCCTGAGGCACTGGAAATATCCCTAGTGCAACTGATAGAAGCAACAGCATTCGGGGTACAAAGACAGCAAGTCAATAGTGGAGGTGCTGGTGGAACACTGTACAGCAGTGGCAATATGTGCTGCTCTTCATCCCATGTCTTCTTAGGGAACAGATTTTCTACAAAATAGAATCTTCCTGGGTTTTTTTGTTTAGCAACCCAGGGTAGATTCATGGTAGTAACTAGTTAACAAGCAAAGACTTAACAAAATGAGCAAATTTGCTTAGAAGTTATTTTTGTTTCAGAATATTTTAAAGAATTTCCAGTGTCTATTCCAGCAGTGAAAATCCTATGTAATCCTATGCAGGATCTAGACAGTAGCTAAATCTTTATCTCAGAACTAACTACAGCATCTGACTAACACATTCTTTTTTAGCTATGATTTGAACTGAAGCCGCTGGGGGTTTGGTGGTAACTTATCACAGCTGTGACTTAGGGAACCGAAAATGAGTTTATACTTTCTACTCTGGTAAAAATAACATTAGCATTACGTGGTAGTTGGTTTTACTTGAGACAGTAAAGAGTCAAGTGACCTTATCAGATAAACCAGAAAAGACTCAAAAAGTTCCTAACTAATGGTAAATACATACTGCAGGGTTTTTTTTTAAAATGGAAAACCCCTATGGAAATGGAAGGAGGAAATACTGAGAATTCATAAGGGGAAGAAATTGGGAAATGACCTAACTGGATCTAAAGTCCAAATCTTACAGACTGTAATCTGGGTCAGAAAAGGAGAAAAGCACTAACATAGCTGGCAGGGTATTCGCATTCCAAATGTGGGAATTCTGTGTATGTGTGCAGGTCAGGCCTGTGCAATCACACCCATCAGGTACTCAGTGCTGAAATGCAAAGTCTTGGTTCTCAGTAGTAATCACTGGTATGCTGGGACTGTGTGCATACATCTGCTTTGATTTAATGGCCTGTGCTGTAAGCAAGTGTGTTTGTTTAACATTACAGAAAAATATTCTTGGTTTGATGAAGGCGTTTCCTGGAAAGATCACGTGTTGTTTCCATGTCACCCAGCAGCACTCACAGATCTGTACAGAACTGCAGCCACACATTACAGGTAAATGTCATGGCATTGTACAGAGATGCTATCTGAAGGCCAAGATTGATTACATCCTACAGCGTGAAGTTGTGCATAATAACCCAGCATTTTTACATTTAAAGGTTCAAAATGAGATAGGAGTTAAACCAGTTTCTCTGTACTTAATTCTGCTTTGCAGAAATGTTTTGTCTTTGGGGTTTTTGTTTTCCTGTTAATCCTAAACTTTACGTGAATTATTTCCCACTGCAGACTTTATTCCAGAAACTATTAAGCAAATGCTGTTTACTTTCAAGGTGGGATTGATGAAGTATAAGCTGACTGCTTGTAAGAGATACTTCAGCATGTTTCCATGTCTGCTGTATTTGTGTTAGAAATACCTATTTTTTCATGTGAATTTGGGATTTTACTTGTCTCTAAGCCATGTTTCTCTTCAGTGACTAATACCCTCTGCATTCCAAGTACAAGCACTGATCTAAATCCCCAGAAAAGCAAATGGTTTTAGAAGCCTTAAACCTATTATCCTGAAAACAGGCCAGGCATTTTTAAGAAATGAGTACTTGAAATATCTCTAACCAGACATTATTTTTGAAGTGGCTTCATGATTAATATTTCTGTTCTCATTTCCTATTTTTTTTTCTTTGTCAGAGGGAAGAATATCTGAAAAGGATCTAGAGAAACACGTATCTAACAATACTTCATGGTACATCTGTGGTCCCCCTCCAATGATAGAATCTATATCTCAACTACTAACTAACATTGGTGTTCCTAGAAACTGTGTTTTCTTTGAGAAATGGTGGTAGTGACACCTGCTGAAAATACATTATTTTTTCCAGTGCATTTTGGTAAGTTAAAATGTACAGAGATGGACTATGAATTATTTGGAAGATTTTAATGAAGATGTCCTCAATGATGAAAGTGGGCCTTTAATTTAACTGTAATACACCTGTAATACAGTACTGCTGCTTTGGGGGAAGAAAAGTGATTTTATATTAAAGACATTAATATGTTCTGTTCTGGTTTTTTGATGGTTTGCCTTTTCTTATGGGAAGCAGCATATTTTCACATTATACACTTGCTTTGTTAGTCAGCTTTTAAAAAACCTTCAGTGTCTGATTCAGCACTTGTAGAGAATTAGTTGTGCAGCAATGCCAGGTCTGTTTATAAGGATAATTCAGGCCACAACCTGCTGCAAATGAGTACATCTCCCCAGTTCTATATAATACATTTACTATTTTTATAGAAGAGGAGCTTCTGTGTTGTGACTTCCTTCTCTTGCCATTTCTTCTCAGGAGAAAAAAACCCACCTTTTTTGTGGTTTATGTAAGTAAATCAATTGTGTTAAGATATTTTCCTGTAATCCTGTTTAGCCCTGAGTTGAAAGTGTTGAGTGCAGCAGTCCTAAGAATTCCTCCCCTGAACCTGTATCCCGTGCTGGTGCTGAGGTTGTTCAGCCAAGACTGTGCTTGCATGGCCCGTGTTCTCAAAAGCAGCATTGGCCAAGATGGGAAATCTCCAGAGTCCTGCTGCATAAAGTGCAGAGCTTTAGGGGATTCCAGAACATACTGCTTGGAGAAAAGTCTTTGGAAAGATTGGTCTTGGAAGGCATGGTGTAATGGCCAATACCTGAGGCCTTCTTTGTCCAGCTTATAGAAAAACTCATCATAGAAACAGGAGACCAACAAATTCTGTGAGTTTGTTAATTATCTGCATAGACAGTTCAAGTCCTTAAGTGGCAGAGATTCCTGTTGTACATTTTAAGACCTCAGTCAGGAACAATATCAAAAATACGAAATTAATACTGAATTAGTAAAAATGTTAAATGGATAAGGCCTTCCCTCTGTTAGTGGCTCCTTTCCTTTCCTTACATGTTTCAGACATAGTTAACTAGGTAATGGAGCAAGTTCCTTGCCATCAGTGTCTCCCTGCTCTGCCTTAAATATGGGTTGCAGAGACACTGAACCCATCAGCCAGTTCCCAGCCCGCTGCAATGCAACTCCAGCACACTCCAGTTGTACCCTTTCTTTATCAGTTTGGTATGTTGTACAGCTTGGGGGCTACTCACTGCCACATCCATGTGCACCTCATCCTCAAACTGCAGAGAGGCAGCCCTGCTGGAAAGGCCAGGCCTTGCTTTGAGTGAAGCACAAAGCTACTCCTGGGCCTATGTCAGAAACTGATAAATGGAGTAATCCCATCTGATAAAAGGAATAATCCCAGCGCTTCCTGGGCATTGAAGAGAGCAGGCCATACCTGCTTCCACTTGGAACACACGAACTTAAGGACAGGCTGTGGTTTCCATCAGGAGGGGTGACTCTCATTGAGGGACCTTTAAGAGTTGCCTTTTGGGGACAGTACTGTCTGACAGACTGATGAGGCTTTGCCCCTAAGTTTGTGCCTTCAGCCTCATCCACTTGGGTCTGTGCTTCTGTTCCATGCAGTGCCACCGCCAGCTGCCATCACTGGCCCCCTGCACAGCCACTGCAGGCCCAGAGGGGATGTCTCATCCCATCCCTCCTCCTCAAACAAGAGGAAGATTCCTTCTGAGTACCCCTATTTCAATGAACGCTTGTTAGTTCACTCTAGAATGTAAATAGGACAGCGTGCTTGTCACAGAAAATAACACCAAGGGGGTTTTGTGTTCACAGAGATCGCAGCTGACATGTCAGAGCTTGATGCTTGAAAGAAGCAGGGTTTTCCTAGGAACCTGCAATACACTCCTATCAGGAAGTACTGGTGCCCTAAAATAACCACGCACTAGGCTCGTCTGTATTTTAAGTGTCGTGATAAAAAGATTCTGAGAAGCCTTTAAATGTTGTTTTTCTTACAACTTCTAAATCATTTCATGAATTATAAACTGGTACACCATTTTCTTCCCTTAATGCAGAGGCTTTCTGCAGCCCAAATTACATCTCTTTCACAAACCCTCCTCAGACCTGCACCAAAATGTCCATTTAACAAAAGGCATTTTGAAATCCTTTGCTTCTGTCATCATCTTCTTTTCCCTCTAACCTCCTTCTGTCATCCTCTGTTACACTCAGCCTGACTGCTGTGGGGCAAGGACACATCTCTCTAATTGTGTGGGCTCACCCACTTGAAGAGCAGGATGAAACACACATACACTGCCCCGAAACATGGACAAGAGTAATTATTTCATACCCCCCCAAACAGAGGTAATCTCTGGTACTGTGAGCAAGAAGCCCTTTCTTACCTTGTAATAGCTGCCGTTTCTAAGCCGAGAAATCAGGAAAGTTGTTAACGTCCTCTTTCTCCACAGCCTTTTCCTGTTGACACTTAAGAATCTTTTGGAAGTCTATTTCTAAAGAGTTTTGTGATCTTTTAGTGAGACATAAGTTTCACCTTTAAGTCTGTTATTGGATCTGACTCTGCCATCCTTGAGGATAAAAATAACATCCCAGAAACATTAACCCACATAAACACACGGTCTACAAGTAATTCAGTAAATGTGATATTGGCCTGCACTGGCAGGAACAGAGAGCAGCCCGTGCTGTTCAGCTGCTACTGAGTTGGAGAAATATTCTCATCACATTGGTGAATCTTGTCATCGTAGAAAATGTTTATTCCTCTTACACTTGCAACATCAGCTAAGGAATGGCTGAAGGAGAAAAAACAGACTGATACTTTTTTTTTTGCAATAAAGGATAAGGAGTGAGAGATGTGTCCATCTATACATTTATATTTGAACTTAAAGTGATGGTTTGTGAGTTACCTGGTGTTGCAGCCTGATTAGACTTTCTCTTCTTCCTGTGACACGTATTATACACGTTAGCCATGTGCTCTTCTGGTACAATGAGTATCAAATATTCCTATAGTATTTGCATCAATTAACTGGAAAAAGAGTGGCTATTCAGTTATCATTATTTCAGTTAGTAGGGTGCTTTTATAAGTCAGTAACAGAAAGCACTTAAAATTGAAAAGCCTTTTTTCCCCCTTCAGTGTATAGGTAAGGTACTGATTAGAGTCAGCTGCCAGCACATCCAGCACCACAGGCACTTTCCTGAAGATGATGGCTTTGGCAATGATCACCTTTTAAAGCCAAAAGCACATCTTCATTAACAGCCTCAGAGACATATGAATTGTGTCTACAACTACAGTTCATAGGCGTGTTGTTTGTTGGCATTCCTCATACTTTCGAGAAACATTTATCAGCAAGAAATTAGTATCTGCTCTTTTTATACTCTTCAGTTCTGGGAGGATGAAATTCCTGCATGAAAGGCTGATCATGCTTCATTTCTGCCCTATAAATGGCTCCCTGAGGCAAATGTAGAGTCACAGCAACTACAAAGAAAAAGTAGGGTATCCAAATGCAGAGCTCACCTCAGAAACTGAGGCTGACAGAGGAGCCAAATAAGGGAGAAATGGGTATATTGTTTTGTACTTCGCTTCATTTCCATCCATGTATTAAAGCTACTTTGGGCTATTTCATTTATGCTGTTTTCAAGTGCACAGATCCAATAATCAAAAACATAATGCAAACTGAAGTACCGGTCCCATGGTTTGTGCACTTGACTCCTCTTAACATACCTATTTTCTTTATGATGCTTCAAGAGTTTGGACACTCTACCCATCATAGTTGTACCCCTCTGCCCTTGCCCCCCACTGTTTGTTGCAATTTAAAAACCCTTTTCCATCTTTCATTTAATTCAGCCACTCCTCTTTGACATTCCTCATTTGCCTCATCCTGTCTTTTCTTGAACACCTCCAGGGAAGGTGACTCCACCTCCACCATGTGCCTCACCACCACCGCCCCGGGCAGCCCATTCCAATGCCTGAGCTGGATTTTCTCCTTTGAACTTCTCCTGTGGAACAGCTGGTGGCTTGTTCAGATGACCACTTGCTGTCTTTCACTTCCCTGGCCACTCTGGTGGTCCTGCTTTTTCAGGCCCAAAATGGCAAAGGCCGCTGAGGTAGAATACAGATGACAGCTATGGAGCCTTTCTGCTGCACTACAGACCTGCCTTCCCCAGCCCTCATCACATCTGGATCATCTGTCTGAGAGATGATTTAGGCTTCCTCACTCTCCCTGCGACAGGGGCACGGCAGAAGCACGTGCACAATTTCAGATAGCTGAACCAGCTCAGAGTAATTCAAAGTAACAAGTTGGAACTGATTATGAGATTATAAACCCCAAACCAGCTGCCCTTTTGAAACTGATAAAACATGCAAGTTCTCTTCCACAAACTTTTACAGGAACAAAGTTTTAAATCAAGCCTTCACTTAACAACTTCCCCCCAGGTCCTTCTATGCTCTGTTGGGAAAGGAAAACCAAGTAGCCAGTTCTGTAGCACCAGTAACTACTGCTAACTCAGTAGTAAGGAGCTTCCCCTTACCACCACTTAGAGAACTGAGTTCTTCCTTTTGGGGATGAATAACTGGCATTTGTGCAAACATCACAAATAAGGAATCTCCTCATGACCTTTATTTCTCTTTAGTTTTGTAAGCAGTTGGGATTCAGTTAAACAAGGTCAAATTGCAATCCAATAAACGTTTTCTATTAAAAAGTATTTGGAGAGGTCTTTCTACTGCAACACTTTCTACTAGCAAAACGTTCATTAAATATAGTGAATTTTTAAACAAGATTAATACAAAGCTGGTCCTTGAGATAGAAACCATCAGTAAAAGGATCTTATGCTAATAAAATCTGCAAACAGGAACTTAAAATTGTACAAAGCAGAGACCTTGTATTTAAGCAGAACAACCGCATAAACCTGTTTTTGAGGCCAGTGGAACCCCAGTGTAATCTCAAAATACCAAATGAAACAACTGAAAAATAGCATCAGAAAGTGAAGTTACTTACAGTCCTGTGGTTAAACCACTAAATTCAAAATAAAACACCCTTTAATCAATGACAAAACTACCACTGTGCTTTGTGTGTGTGAAATCAAATGGTTTAAACTTGAGTGCCTTCATCCCAATTAAATGAATATTTAAGTGATGTAATTTTTCCCTTCTCTGCAATGTTCTGCCAACTGAATAATTTTTAGGCATGAAAGTTGCTTTTCAACCACTTTAGGTGCACATCTGATACAGAACACAGTCCTTTGTACAGCATTTTGATTTGAAGACTAAGGAAAATTATCAAGCACAGATCAGTCAAGGGAAAAAACAGCAAATCACTTACAGAGCTCTACCTCTTGTTTTAAAACAAGAAAAGCAGGGGAACTTAAAATGTTTTTCTCACCTTGTTACCATATTACTTGACCACTTCTAAATAAGGAAGAAGGTGGTTAACAAGAGAGAAAACACTCCTTCCTACATTTGTGAAAATACTGAAGTACTCGGAGAACATTGGCACAGAAACTATATTACATGTACATTCACTTGTAAATATTTTTATGTAGCTTCAAACATAACAATGTTGGTAATTTTACAGAACTCTGTTAGGTATCACTCCCAGAATATGGTTGCTTGTATGAAAAAAACGGTCTGTTAAGGTATTTTCATTTTGGAAGGTCGTTCAGTGACATTTGTTGGCCACGGACCCCTGTGTACAATTCCAGTTCTTTACCACAAGGCTTTTCATAACAGTGAGGAAGTGGTGCAAAACCACCTGGAAAAGGTCAGGAGGTAACATCTAATTCCAATTTCAGTGATGATAACCACTGACCAAAGTACTTTTTACCTGCCTTTCCGTTTCCCGTTTTTCTGTCTTCTGAAGCCCCCACAGCTACTGATGAACTGTTGATTAGCAATGACCGAATAGGAAATTGTATTTTGTACTGGAATCATCCACCTCACAGATCCACCACGGGGTTTGTTTACTCACTGTGCCTGAACAGGTCCACGATTTGCTTATTGCATAAAGATCTGTAAGGATTAATAAAATTCAGAAGTATCATCAGTGAGTGTGCTCCTGGAGAAAGATATGGATAACAGCCATCTTATCTAAGCTTTCCAACTTCAGTTTCAACCTCTTGAAGTCCAAGTATCATTCTTATGACACTACAAGCCTAGTGACAAAATAACATCTGGCACAATAACTTCTCCAGAAAAGCTATGTGGACAAGAAAGTACTACATAGTAAAATCTGACCAAATGGAACACTTGCCCTGACCCAGGCTCAAAGCTGGCTTGCTAAAGTCAGTCATGGAAAAAAGTATAATTTCTGTCCCTCCCTACTTTTTAATTTAAAGTGTAGCTCTAGGAGAGCATTTCCCACTACGTACATTGACAGGAATTTTGCAGTTTCTATGAGTTGAAAAGTAGATGCTTAAAACATTAAGATACCAGAGTGCTAAGGAGCAAAGTAAGTCAGAGAAATGCAAAAAAGAAATGCTGAGTTGAGCAATGGAGTTAGTGGTGGAGATTATCAAAATCTGTTCTTTTGTCTTGGCAAAGCATCAGCCACTCACAGGGTTCCTAAAAAGTAGGTCTTATTCACAGGAGCAGTCCATGTCCAGTGCTGCCCCGTCGCTGCAGCCGTCGGGCCCCGGCACGCAGCCCCCGCCCTCTGCGGCCTCCCCCGCAGGGCAGCCGGGCATGCTGTGGCTGAGGCAATGCCCAGCATTGTCACCAGTGTCACAGCTGGCAGGACACGTCTCCGCTGACGCCCCGTCGTGGTGGGCACCTCTGTCGTCGGTCCCGGTTACCTCGTCTCCCAAGTCTATGACATCATCTGGCTGCTGTTCGGGATCAGGCCTGGCTGCTCTTGAGATTTGTGCTTCTAAGTTTCTCGTGTTCTCTGTGACCTCAAATTCCTGCTTCTCCTGTGCCCTTTGCTTCACCCTAGTACTTAATTTAGCCTTTGTGGAATTCTTCATTTTTCTGTTGTGCATGTCTTCTTTGGAGAACCTCCAGTGAAACTACAAAGAAGGGATCCAAATGTTAAAGACCATTAGAGGCAATCTCACGTGAACATCTACGTTCCTGAGTAGACATATTTTGATCAGATAGTTTTAGTTCAAAGACTAAAGGGTTTGACCAGAAAAACCCAAGATTAAAATAAGTTGCCTGACCAAATCAGATGGCCTAAGATGATTTCTGCCCACACAGATATCTCTGTTACACAGAGGGAGGAGAGCTCAATGCTTTCTGCTTCTGCTGTTGCATGTGCCTGGTGGGTTCCTCTCAACACTGTGTGGAGGGGAAGGATATGCAAAGCTGCATAAGTGCAGACAGAAGAAGCAACTCTATTGGCGTTATTCCAGTGCTTTTCACCAGGTTAACAGCAGAACTAACACCACACCCATGACCATACCCAAACAGTAAAACATTCTGAACCATCTGTATGAATGTCTTTTGATGAGAAAGCATGAGGTTGCTGCTTGTAGCACTCTCACAGGACTTGCCACAGCCACCATTTCAGAACTGTTTTAACTGCTATTAAAAAACAAAAAGGGAACTAGCAGCACCTTGAAATACTAATTTGACACATATAATGTATATAAAGGCTGACAAATATGTCACTATTGTATCTACTTCATTTGCCAAAAAATAAGCTTCCCAAGGGAAGCCAGACCAGAGAATCATAGAATCATAGTATGGTTTGGACTGAAGGACCTCAAAGGTAATCTAGTTCCAACTATCCTGCCACGGGCAGAGATTCCTCCTGGAAGACCATGTTGCTCCAAGTTCCATCCAACCTGGCCTTCAACACTGCCAGGGGGTGGGGCACCAACAACTTCTCTGGCCAGCCTGTGCCAGTGTCTCACCACCCTCACAATAAAGAATTTCTACCATCTAATCTAAACCTGCCCTCTTTCAGTTTGAAGCCATTACCCCTTGTCCTGTCACTACACTCCCTGGCGAAGAGTGCCTTTGCAACTTCCCTGCAGGCCCCCTTCAGACACTGGAAGGCTGCTGTGAGGTCTCCATGCAACCTTCTCTTCTCCAAGCTGAACAGCCCCAGCTTTCTCAGCTTCTCTTCAGAAGAGAGGTGCTTGAGTCCTCTTACCAACTTTCTGGACTTGCTCCATGGTTCCAAGCCACTGCTAAGCCATCCTACACAAGTTTGCTCAATACCTGTACAACTATTTTGTCAACAGTGTCAGTTGCTGATGGAAGCTCAGGAAAGGGTTAGGAGGCAATATTTGGATGGCATAAATAATCTCATCAGGATGTTCAGCAAACCCAGCCATGTTCAAAAAAGCCATTTTCTCCAGTTGAAACTGGGTCTGTGATGAAGTTGGCAAAAAGATTTTGTATTCATAAACTTTTGATCTAGCTATTTATTCCTTAATCAAAAAGCCATTCAAAACTTATTATTAGATTACAAAGCTGGAACAATGTTCTTTCCTCCTGGTAACCAGAATTTAATATAAAAGAAGAAGGGGAGAAAAAGAAAGAAACTGGCTTTCACAAAACTCTTCTCGGTTTTACTTAAAGGAAGTTATCTTTCACTTCAATAGCACTGCAATTTAGAGAAAGAGGAACGATAACATCTCAATTCTAGAGCTCAGCTGTTTAAAGTTCAGAGACCTGAGTTTTTTCCTCTTTGATTTGCAGAAGTGCTGGGTACCCACTACTCCACTAAACGCTCTCTTTGGCAGAAGGTTAAGACCAGAGCCCTAAATGTGATAAAGATCCAGCTGTAGGAGCCTTTGTGTGTGTGTGTACGTGTACGCAGTCAGGTACTTACACTCTTATTTCACAAAAATGCATTCAGCCAGTTTCTGCTGAAATAAGCATCAGTTTTGTATAAAGTGAATGAACCTCATCCCTGACTATTACACTAATAGAGGTACTTTTCAGTGAAGAGAGAAGTTGTACCACTCCTTGCGTATTTCCTTTTCTGTTCCTCTCTGACTACCTTGAACAGCAGTTCATTGATGTGCAAAGATAGGACAGAACATTTTCCATCAATGCAATATCCTTTTAATGTCATCATCCTATTTCCCTCCTCTGAGGGTTATCTACAAACATTTTCAACATGCCATAGCTTAAGTTAAAAAAAGTCCCTGATAGTTTGGGATGTTGTATGTGCAGAATATTCAGCAACTTTTCATCAAATGCTTGGGTTGGCATCTTTGATGTGACACAACAACCACTCAGAGATGTTGAACCAGTCTTACATCCCCTTACAGAACTATAATCAAGGTGTGTCATCCTTCCTTGACCTCTGGTATGAAAATGTGCTGTAGTGATTCTTGCCCTCAAATATGCCTGTATACTTAACACTGCCAACGAGTGAGTCCTTTGTTTTGTCAACCAGACATTGTTAGATAGGTTTTTATAACCCGGAATGAAAAAAACTTAAACAAAGTTTTATGTCATCTGGATGGTATGCATGTGTTATTATAATACAAGAAATCAGCATCATACTTCTTTCTCTATTTGAGGATGAACAATCACATATGGGTTCCCAGTCCTTCCAGTAAAACCACACACAGTGGTAGGAAAAGATTGACCAAATATAGGCACCCTAACACTCATCCCATGATCCCTTTAATCACCTGAAAACAAAGAGAGAAAACAAGGAAAATGGGCTTTGTAACAAGTTCACACAGTATTCTGTGCTCCAGCTTTGCTAACGAGAGAGGGCAAATCTTAAATCAGTCACACTCCCAGCAGTTCTCTCCTTCAGGCAGTTCAAACACTCCCCTGGTCTGCACTGTATCAAAAAGACAATTTTCACAGAACCAGGCTCCAAAACAGTGCAGGCTTCATAGATGAAAACTATCTGCAATTATCTAAACTGGTGGGTAAAATGCTTCTGGTGCTCAGCTCTGCTCAGCATTTCCAATCTCCTGCTGCAGCTCTGCAGGGCCTCAAGCACCCACTCCTGCAGGTGACATTGGGCTGACAGCACTCACCAAAGCCCACAGAGCCAGAACAAAAATGAGGCTGCATTAGTCAGCAACCTCATTGTTGCATGGTTCCAGAGGTCTTTTCCATACTTCATCTGCCTTTCCTGATCCCTTGCATACTGAAAGAGCAAGGCAAATTTGACCACTGTAGGAAGGCCATCACTTTCTCAGTTTCCAGTTCCTGTATTTCTCTCTCCAGCTGTATGGCATGACAGGTTTGGGCAGGGGTTCCCACAGCTGTGTGTTTAAAAATGGAAGTGGGAATACACACATGCATCCACATCCATACATCATTAGCTGTCAGCCATGCCTTTGGATAATTTAGCTGGATTCTAGAGGCTTTTCTTAGTTAAACTGCAGCAGAATTCATTAATGTTCACACAATAGAAACACCAGCCAAGTTCAGGCCTACATTGTGCCAGGTTCTACCAAAACAGAGAGAAAGAGACAGACAGATAGAGAATGAGGGAGCAGTTTAAACAGAAAATATAGGAAATGGGTGAGAGAAAATAGTGTTGGTTCCACCTTACAGGCACTGAACATGAGAGAATTTTAGATCTAAATGGCTGATTTACATGAAGAAAAATCTGAATTTCTTATTTTAAGTTCAACAGAGAATGAAATCTCGGAGCTTTGACATCATTTGAACATTTTTTGTTTCTTTCATTTGAACAGTTCCATTCCTTGTGTCTCGCTAGTGTATGGCAGAAACATTGAATGGGCTATTTTGCTTCTATGGGAAAATCAATTTCAATATAAAAATACCACCAGCAAAACCCAAAGAAACAAGAAACTCAAGGTTATTTACCTTAGATTCTTTCTTCTTTGCTTTCTGGGGCAAAGAAGGTCTCTGAAGAAATACAATTTGCTTTGTAGATAAATTCCCCTCCCTGAAAAGAAACAAATGCACACTCCTGAGAATGAATTAAATTCACATCCAGCATCATTCAAAGTGAGAATCCATCTCAGTCATTTATTTCTGCAGGTCAAAGAAGAACAAAATGAAGAATGATCCTCACATTTGTCCCTGGTGTCTCTGAGCAGCCTGATATTCTGGGGGGCAGGGAGAGGGGAATGTTCAGACTGATAGAGCCTGTCAGCCTATGACACAGTTTTGCTGAATGTTTTAGCATTAGTGTGTAAACACAGAATAAATTGTTTGGAACAGAAAGGAAGAACCCCCAGTTGCCTGTGCCTGTGTCTCAGCAACGCTGGAGTGTTCCTTCCCTCCTTCCCTCCCTCCTGGGGCACTGATCTGGAATGGGGCTGGGTGCTCCCTGTAGGTCTAGAGCATGGCAGGAGGAACAACCACCAGCTGGGTGCCCTTCTGCACTGACCTCTGTTACTCAAGGTATTAGTGGGATACAGAAAGCTGGAAGAGAAAGAAAATTATATATATATATAATTAAGAGTCAGGAATTACAAATCATAACTGTGATTTTCTATTCATTCTTATATTTAAACATTTATGTAAAACTTAAGTACAGTTTTTCCCTCAACACAGATGGCCTTTTACTTTTTAGGTTTTTATGTGTGGGAGTAGTCTTCATCCAAATCTCATAAAAGAGCTGGGCATATTTTTACTCTTTTAAGATAAAAAAATCATGACTGATTATATTGGTGTATATATACATATAAATATATCCCTGACCAGCTAAAATTCAGAAAGCACCATCTTCATGATTAACAAGTGGTATGATTGTTTTTGCCCAGTTATGAAGATTATTTTTAAGTGATTTGCATTTATATTTAAAAACTCGGAATATAAATAATAGCAAAGTAGACCACAGAATTATTATATCTGCACACGAGGCTACTAGAGCAGTGACACACTAATCTCACAGAGATCTGCTCAGCTAGACTGTATCAGCAGCATTAGACAGACATCTATTAAGAATAAAATTACTTTTCTTCAGCTAGACAACATCTCCCTCCAAACATTATCACACATTTTGTCTTTGCTCTAAAGGGTGTTACTGGAAGATCCTGAGCAGGAATTTTATGGAGCTTACGGAGAGGCAGAAACAACACCCAGAAAATTCATGCAGAAACCACACTGCCACCTTGCAGTCTTTCTGCCCACCAGACATGTGCTTCCTGCCACGTGGTTTGTGATGCTCAGAAAACCCTGAGAACAGCTGCAGCAGGCCTTGCAAGGAAATCCACACTGACTGCACAGGGAATTGCTTGTGCAGACTGTGGTGCTTGTACAGCAACTTCCCTGGCCAAAAGGCAGCACCCACCCCTCCCTACCTGTTTGTCTTCACAATGGGAGTAGGAAGCACGCACGTCAGCTGCCAGCCGTACATGGCAAGGGAATTCAGCAGCGGAACGTAATCTGTCTGCACTTCAACTCCCTGGGGAAGGAAAAGCAACAGTTGGCATCATCACTTGGAGTGTGACATTCAGCTCGACACCAAAAAAACCCCCAAGAAAAAATACATGTGTGGGTTTTCCCAGAGGGAGAAAGGGGTGTTACACTGAAGTGGGTCTTGTTTTATGTTCAGCTAGGCAGGAAGGAAAATGTTCAAAAACATGAGACAAATGACTGACCGCCCATACATCCCAAACTGTTAAAGGAGTTTGTTTAAAATGGCAAACATCTGCGATCTTGTTCTTATACTGCCTGACTCATCCATCTAAGCTTTAGATCGTTCCAGATCTCAACAGGATGAATTTGTTGTACGTTACCAATTTTCTCCTCCCGACAAAAATTATGTTCAAGTAGTTAAAAAGTGACAGCATTGCTTTGCATTTGTCTAAGCTTCAGCAAATCCAGAATATCTGCACCGAAATCAGTCGTGCTACTCTACCACGATCAAAAGGATCAAAAGGAAAATAGCCAACAACAGCAACAAAAAATGTAAGTGTGAGTCTGTTCCTTTTATCGCCCACAAATACGCATCGCTGCCTTCTTATTTTGAATCAGGAAATCTGTGGGCGAGACAAAAAGTTTTGCCTTTCAGTGCAGGAGTGTGGCTCCTGCTGCACATGTACCCAGCAGAGCCTTGCTCATTCCCTTTCAACTAAATGGCAGACCCTGCAATCCACACAGAAAGAACCACTGGTGGTTTCAGCTAAGATTATTCCAGTGAGGTGTCTAATTGCCAAGACTGCCAGTAATTTAATGAATAGATTCCACAGCATATTTACTAGCTTTTAATTTTAATAAACACAAAGCAGACAAATGGTAATTACTAGTCTCCACAAATATAACTAAATTTGATTGGAATAACAATTACATTTGCCAAAAAGCTCAAGCACTTACACTGGTTTCACGTGCACATAAGGATTTTTAGCTGCCAATTCGCAACACCGGGGAAGGCACAATAGTTTTGCAGCTCCAGAAAATCCATTTATTCCACAGTAATGAAATAGTCATTTGATCAGAACTAATCCAAATCCTGCGGTAGTTATTTCAAGGTATTTTAGTGAATTCCAATCTCAGCTGTTCCTTTCTTCTAACGAATATAATTTAGGTCACTTATATCTTTATAACTGAATGGCTGCCTGCCTATACCTATTAAAAACCCAATCATGACTACAAGTGCAAATAGCTGAAGAAGCTGTAACAGTCCTGCTTAAAAGGAAAATGTTTTAAATCTCTACCCCAAAAATGCCTGCAAGAGAACAGTATTAATGTTACTTCTGCACAAAGGCTTAGAGAGGTAGTGCTACTTTAAAACATCACCCTGTACAAACTGGAATTTGTAACTCTGGGAGAGGAATGAGACACCCTGCAAGAGGGAGGCAATACCACATGGCCCTTAACTAGTGTCCACTATCCTGCAGCTGTGATTGTGGTACAGCCAGAGTACCTTTGACTCCCATTTCCCTCTGGAAGACAGATATTTGTGCACTCTTTCCAGTTTTTAAAATAGAGTGTCCAAGGGTAATAGAAAAATCGTGACATATCTAGATGCCTTTAAGATGTAATTTCTCAAAAAGATGTATTAATAACACAGTGAGATTTATGAGATTGGTCAACAACACCTTCAAAAAATAAAGATGAAAATGCGTAACATGATGATTAAGAACAAGGTCAGAGCATCCACCATCACAAGCTCTTCACGAGGTGCCACATAAAAGGACCTGTCTAAAACATTCTCTCCATCAAACAGTGTTTGCAGAGTAAAAACCAGGAGTTCACTCATTTAGGGGAGGGAAGCAGATCAGGAAAGACTGGCACAGCAGAGCTTGTCTGTGCCCTGAGGAACATCTTCTGTTGTAAAGAGGATTTCTATTTTGAATTCATTGCCTAAGGTGGGTGATTAGCAGGGAGAACCTTCTTCTTGCATCAGGATGTGCAACAAATGTCAGAAATCAGAGGGAGATTACGGCAATGAGGAAGGACATCAATACCACGCAGGGCTCATTTGGCTGCTGTAGAAGCCGATTTGTTTCAGGGACATACCATCACTCCTGCCACAGCCCCCTGTCCCTGCAGGCTCTGAGCAGAGACACAGGGCTGGCTTTAGACCTGTCTGACTTGTCAGGATTAAGCATCATCTGCAGCAGATGATGGTGTATTTCACAACCCAGTGGTGCAGAAAGGAAACAAGCAGGTAGACACATTCAAAAGTTACCAGAAAATAAATTTAAGTAGATTAGGCCTAAAAAATGGTTTTTTAGATCTGTCAATGTAACAGAATCAAAACCAACCAACCTATTTAAAGAGCTCTACACAGTTGTTACAGGAAGGTGACCTCCTATTTTTCCCATGTGCCAGTACCCAACACCCCAGTGTGCCTGTTGGGCTGTCTGGAGGCAGGAAGTGTGTACATGATGCAGAGGTGTTCCCCCCTCTGAGCTCCTGAGGTCCTTTAACAAGCTCTCTCCAACTCCACGTGGCTTCCCTGCAGTCAGACACTGCACCTCATCTCCAGGTCCTTGGGGAATAGACTACTCCCAATAACTGGCTGAATTTAAAGACGACAGACAAGGAGTCACTCCAAAATAAACAGGTTAATCCACATGGGCTTCAAACTCCCGACTTGCAAATACAGATAATTGAAGCTTTTTTTAAGACCACATGAAATTATTTCTCCCTCCCCCTCCTGAATCACTGGCTGTAATTCTACCCCATGACTGGGATTTGTTTGCCAGCAGGAGTCACAGTTATACAGACCTTTAATTGGTGTCATATTAAATGCTTTCTAAAGCAAAAATGCTTCTAAACAAACAACACACTGGGGGATGGGTGCAGAGGAAAAGAGTCATCTTGTACTCATTTCATATTTAATACAGTAGTTATTTTATCTACTGTTATTAGAGACAATAGAAATGAAATTTTGAACGCATCATTCCCCTCAAATAAAAGTGCAATGCTCTTTCCAACTAACAAATAGTGGATTTGAACACCAGTAGAAGTAGAAAAAAACCGTGCCAGAGCACTCCTGAAAAAGAAGTGTTCAAATAATGCGTCTCAAACTGGGAGACATTTCATTCACTGAAAGGGTGGAAAATTTTAATTAACTTGCTTCCCACTCTCCTGTGGATGATAAGTAATCTCTGATCACACCTTGAGTGTCAAGAAACCAGAGCATATTGAGCTAGGATTTTCCCTTGACTTGCATCACATGAAAAGAATTCTTTTTATTTGTAGTTGTATTGTTTGTTTCCAGCATTTTTTCCTTTCACAGTTGCTTCTGCTCATTAGGGAAGAAAGGAAAAAAAAAAAAAAAAAAAAAGAAAAAAAAAGAATAAAAATAATATCTGGGGCAAGCCACACAAACAACTGCATTAACAATTTTTTCTCTTCTTCCCCCGCCCCTACTGCAGCAATTTTAACCACAGCAAGAAAATAAACAAGACAACTACTAAGCTCTTGTGAGACAGAAGTTCTTCAGAAATCGTTCTTTCCTGGGATAAGTGAATGTGACTGAGTTACAAGGCAGCTATGGATTGTCACTATTTAATTTTTTTTTCCAACATGGATTAAAGAGTGGTAGATTGAAAATCCCATTAAATAAATCTTAATAAAATCTTTATCAGCAAATCCTAACAGACTGTGTACCAAAATCTACTGACAGATGGCAAAGAGGATGGGAAGTAAAAAAAACCAAGTTGCTTTGAAAGTGTAACCTACTGTTTGTTGCAGAAAATGGGCACTGCATTCAAACCCAGCTCCTTACAAAAAACAGAGGGGAGAGCCCACGAGGGCAGCCCCTTGCACCCTCAGCCAAGGCTGGCCACCAGTCCTCAGCTCTGCCAAAGCCAAAGCTTTTCTGCCCCTGGGCACTGAAGGGAGGAAATGGAAGTGGCAAAGGCAGGACTTGCACCATAGCAGAAAAGAAAGAAAATACAGTGAGAGAAACTGAGTATCTGGACTGTGCAAGAATGACCCAGTAAAAGCATGCTGCAAACGTTTTATGTTTGCAGTTACACAGCTGACAGGGAGCCTAAATTCAAGCTCTAAATTTGTGAATTATTTGCCTTTTTCCTTTTCAGACTTCTTCCAAGAGGTAATTTCTGCTGAGAGTGTAACAGTATTGAACCATTAAAAACATTTATTGGAAGCAAAAGAGAAGTTTCACAAATGCTTCAGCAATAAAATGTTGGACTTTGTTCTTCTAGTATTGAGCTGCTCCTGAATTTCTATGTGTAACACACCACAGCACCTTAACGGCAGATACTTGTCACACATCCATTAGCTGTGGAGCAAATGTGGGATGGCTCCTGCATCCTTGGAAACCACCAGTTGCTTTGGGAAGCAGGTGTGTCACTTACCAACAAAGAGCAGCTGCCAAATGGGGACCTCACTGGAAAGGTAATAGGAAAAAAAAAGAGAGTAATAAATAAATCTACAGGCAGGCTTTTCCCTCAAGATTCTGGGCATACGTAACTTCGAGTTATTTACAATTACTAATATATATATGAATTCCTGCAATGTGAAATATTTTGGAGGATTTAATAAGGCTGTAACACTAAACGAGGCAGCATCTTGTTAAGAGAGTTTGTGCAATTCAGATGTATCCAGTCACAATTTCAGTACATACACAGGCTGCTGAGCAGCATTCAGAGCTGGCTCCACATCTAGGGTAAAATTGAAACAACAACCAAAAAACCCTACTGTGCCCACAATGCCTGCTTCTCTCAGCGACTTCTGTGGATGCAAATCCTGTTTTCTAGCATGTAGAAAGATCCTGATACTGCCTGAACCTGTAACACAGAATTTGCATAGCAACACAATTCTGCTTTTATAGAAGCACAGGGTCAGCAGCAAAAGCTGGACAATGTGAATGTGTTGACACAGAGGGTTCTCCACACAGGAAACATGGAAACATCCTATGAAAGTTGAACTCAGCACTGCACAGACAATGTACATATGATGGGACAGCTCCATTTAACTGTCCATGAAACACAAGAACTACATGTGATCTTGCACTCCACCAGTACATCTTCTTAAATAACTCTGGCAATTTTACCTTCACAATTCCTGCAACACTTAAAGTGTACCTTAAGGTGAGCATTGATTTTACTATTTGTTCATCAGTTCTCTGGGGGGAGGAAGAAAAACAACATAAAGAAACTCTACCTGAGTATGTAAGTATGCCCAGTGTGCCCTATACACACAGCTTAATCATCCCCAGGCAGCTTCCCTGACACGATTCCCTTTGGTTATAAATTATTCCCAAACAACACATGGCCTTTACCAAAAGGCTTTGTGCACCACGCCCCAGTCATGCAAGCAATGATCTATTTCCATGCAAGCACTACAGCTGAAGCCCAGACTCTCCACTGCCAGTGGCTCCCACAGCAGGAAGGCGAGTGCCGTGCTGCCCCCCACCCACAGGCGGGACTGTGTGCGGCCTGTGGGGTCCCAGCACCCACTCCCATGGCCCTCAACATCCTCACACAGATGCACTACCCAGGGCATGCTACTGCCCAGATGGAGTCAGCTGCTGGGCAAAAGAAACGTGTGCCCTGCGTGGTTTTATAGGAAGTATAAAAGAGGACTGAAATACTTGTACTCGGCTTGTTCTTAAGTGGGAAGTTTAGATTTGGGATGTTTGCTTTCCTCTTGAAGATTTTATGGGTGAGCAGGGAGCTAATTCTTAGAAAACTGTGACAGCTAGGAAGGATTTTTTATTCCATACTGTGCTTTTCAGTCTCTTTACTTCAACTACGCTTTACTCACATGGAAGAAGCGTTCACCTTGTTAAATGTTCAATGCTACTACAGCCACAAGAAATTATCAGGGACATTCCAAGTTCATATTGCTAGATTTTGTTACTACATTAATCATCAAAACCAATGAAAAGATTACCCTATGGATTTTAATCATGTGGATTTTAATCAATTTTAAACCTATGTCTACTGAGCTCAGCAGCGAAATATGTATCTATATGTATGTATATATGCTGCTTCCATTTCTTATATAAAGGAATGAAGCAAGAATTATAAAAGCCTTTGGAAGATAAGAGGCTGCTGAAGGTTTTTGTTCAGCTCTTCTTAAAAAGCAACAAGAATTCAGCAACTGACATTGCTGAAATATTATGCCCAGGCAGCATATTTGTCCTTTGAGTGGTAAAGAGGGTCACACACATGACTCCCCTGGGCTTTTCATGGCCATCGCCATCAGCTCCTCGGCTGACCTGGTCATGCCTTTCTCCCGTGGCCGGAGACAGCAGAACATGGCTTAACTGACATATGACCTAAATCAGATTTACAGACAAATCAAATCCTCATTCCCAGAGAATTTGTTTCAAGGCTTACATTAAGGCAACTTGCAACCTAGGCTCAGCAGAGATAAATTTTTAAATCTTTTGTTATGTCGCACTTTAAAAGGTTTACCATGTCTATGGTGGAGACTGACCCCATTCAAGTCTGCCACGGAAATGGCACCATCACAATATATTTGAGATTTTAATTCATGTCTGTACACCAAAGGTATGGTATAGCAGCAAATACAAAGTGATGAATCAGCAGCTCAAGATTTTCAATGAGAAAATACATGTAAATTAAGGACAATATTTTCAAAATGAACACAGCTTCAGAGGCAGAACAATGCAGTGATCTAAAACAAATGTTAGAGCACTCTGTTTTAAAGACAATATTAGCTATTTTGTCTTGGGTAATGGGGAAGGGAAGGTGACAGATTTTGAGTTGGGGAGAGGGAAATCATGCAGGCTCTGATTAATCAGAACTGTCTACCCACATTTGCCTACACAAGCAGAATTAAAGCCATCAAACAAGTTTTAAGGCCAGATCTCAGAGACTGCAGTGGAAATAATATGTCCTGACATTTTTAGAGTTAAAGTGATAAGGATGAGTACAGTCATAACAAGTCCTGTGGTCATTTGTAGAGGATACCACAGCTCTACTTTGAGAAGAAAGAGTTAAAATTACTCAAAGCTATTACATCCTGTCTGCTGCTTGGCGGGACCACATACTGTGACAGCTGCGAGCTTTACATCCTCTACAAACTGACATTTTACACACATACTGAGTGCATCACACTGTTCAGCTTGTTTTCTCTATTAGCCTCAGCAATTAAAAAGGCAGCACTTTCCCTGCTAAGAGGTGTGCCAACCCCTCTCTTTTGTGTTAATGGTTAAACAGCAACCCTTTACCTTTTCATTTAGAAAGGTTTTCTTTCTAAAGGGCATCGATACATGCTGCATGTCTCCCTTTCTAAAAAAGCTTTTTTTTAATTGAGGCTGGGATTCTTTTGTTTGTTTCTTCTTCTTCTTAATTAGGATAGAACACAATAAATTTACGTTCAGTTCAGACCACATCTGAATAACTCCAAAGCTCATCCAGATAACCAAATCTGATACAAAATTAAAATAGGGATCCACTATATACATTTATGATGTCATGCTGCCCATCAGAGCTCCTTCCACTCCCTTGGTTGAAATGGAAATAACAAATAGAAAATATTAATGTAGATCAGAGCTGAATGTACACTAAAAAAAACCCCAATCTTCTACATAATGAGCCACTCCACTGCTCCATAACTGTCTCTGTAACAATTCCACTTCTTAACACTCATAACAGGAAGAAGCCTTTACTGGCTCTTGGACATCTTCTGCCACCACTTAACTCTGTCTTCTTCCCCATTTTACAGTCCCTTCCTCTGTCACCACATTATTCCATGCTGATGGTAAATAAAAGTGAATTCCAATAGGATTTAACACTTGGTCTTCCGGGCACAGCACTGTGCAAGTGCCTACAGATCCCCCAGCTGCCAGTCCTTTCATTGATTCCATGACTTTACCTACCTACACCCATTATGTCTCAGAAAGCAAGAGACAAGATGTATCCTGACAGTTATTCAAATTGCAGGAGGAGAAAACCAAGGGGGCCAGCTCTGCTCTTTCTGTAAATACGTAAAACCTTTGCAAGACTTCCCTAATGCGTCAACATTCTTCCTTCAGAAGGTTTTTTCTTCCCCATATTCTTCCATATTCTTCCCCATATTCTTCCACCTTCAGCTTGGTAGGGAACATTTCTCTAATGCCCACAGAACACACACACTGCATCTCAAAAGAGCAAAACTGCCAGGGAACACCCAGCATCCAAATTTTTAATTACGGCAGAGAATAATCTGATGACACTGACAAGCTCTGTATTTGCTATCAGTCAGTTTCTGAAATTGCACATCCCAAATCTTATGTCTGGAACAGGAGATTCTCCGCATTAGCCCTCACAAAGACATGGTGTGCAGCAGTACAGCATCTCCTGACACACCAGATGGCATTTGGAGGTTCATTCCTTAATCTGTTGACCAGCTGTGTTCTCCAGCATGGAATTGCTAGAATTGAAAGTAAATGATACTCCACCTATGAGGCCTCTAACAATTCAAAGCACCCTGCTAGAAAATGCTCTTCTGCTGTGTCTTGGTGTTTTGGTCAGCACTCTGCCAACACAGGATCCCCATTATCCTTGTCATGTAGCTTGACAGAAACTACACAGATTATGCCTAACTTTGTTATGATATCCACTGAGATGGAGAATCTTGGATTGATTGTTTGAGAGCCAAATTGCCTCCAGGAAAGAATTCGTTTATAATTCAGAAAGTTATTTCCAACATGGCTGTAAGTGATGGTTAAGAAAAAGCAACACATATTAGGTCAAGCATGCCCCAAATATTTTGCGTACTCAGTATGTGTGGTTTAGTTTCTACTGAAAGAAATCCAGTTTGTGCACTGTGGGACCTTTCTTTGAGGTGAAGTGAGGCATATTAAGGATGGATCACTTTTTGAAGTGGGTTCACTTCAAAAAGGTACTCCTGATCTGAATTAAAATGCTTGTATGAACACAAGCTCCTCTAAACTTCCTGAACCGACAACCTTGTCCAGAAAGGAGTTCCACACATCTGCTGCATAAATAATTATCTGCAACACCTCTCTTTTGTTTGCTTTGTACCTGGCTCTGACTAGTGCCATTTGGCACTTAGTTCTTATACTGACAGAGATGGCAAACAATCCCCATTTACCTCTTTCCCATGTTTTAGGAGCTCTCTACCTATTCCATTCCATGCAACTCTTATTTTTTTTCCAGGCTGAAAGGACACACATGTAAAGTCTTCCTAATATGGAAGCTGCCTGTATCTCTGACCATGCCCACTCTCTTTTCTGAACAATTACTGTGCTAACACAGCCTTCTGAAATAAGGTGCTGTCAAACATAGCTTACACAGTAGTACGAACAGTACATACTTGCTGTTTCACCCTCTATTCATTTCCTAACAGTTTTAAACATATGGTTAACATTAATGTTTTTTAACATTTGCCTTCTTGATCAGCTCTGACCTAATGCACTCATGAACCATCTGTCATTACCCCAAAACCTTGTTCCTGAGTGGCAACACTGCAAATTGACCCTAAAAATGAACAAGAATTTACAGTCAAATCTGTCATAATTGGAATAACATTTAACACAATAAAGGAATCATTTTTCAGACACACATCAGCAACAAGAAAAGCTGCTATTAACACACTAAACGTTTCTGCAAGTTGTTTGTAGCCATTACTATTTGGCCATTTCTTGCTGCACTACAAAATCATCATCTAATAACAAAACCTTTAATCTTAGTCTCCTGGAATTTTTCACTCTTACTGTAGCATCTGTCCCATTTTCCCTTACCCTGTTCTTCTGGCATCTGTGTGCCAAAAGGAAGGATTATCTGTCTAAGGATTTTCCACCCTTTACAATACCTTCCAAGTGAAATGATCAGGTATAGCATGTATTTTTAGCAGACATCAGATAGAACAAAAAATAACTTCTAAGAGTTATGCAACTACTTCTTTTCCCCCCCTCCATGTTCTTTTTGCTTCAAGGCACAAAGAATTGTGTGTATCAAATTTGCTGTGGAAGATAGGTACTGACCCATCTGGCCTAAGCAGTGCTTCCACTGATCTGTGTGGGCACCTGGATCTGCAGAAGGCCAAGTCGTGACACATGTCGTTTGTCTATAGGGGCCCATCCAGAATGTGCATATTTTTCAGCATATGAAGGAGGACAGACAGAGCCAAGGCAGTTCTCTGTGCTTTCCTGCTGCAGCTAAGCCTGCCTACCTAAAGGGCTGCCTTCTTTAGAACTGGATGCTACAATGACTTGTGTGATCATGTTGCCCTGACAACCAATGGAGATCCTCTGTACAGTTAATCTAGCAGACATCTGTAATTTTGAGACAGATAGCCCTGAGTTTCATTGCTCACTGTCACTCACATTTCCTACCCTCCAAAAAAAGCATCAGAAGTGTGTCATACAAACCCAGAGTGTGGTGAACTGGCATTACTGTTAACACTGCATCTCTTGACTTTGGCTGTCTGGCTGCTACTGTTGGAGCACAGACCAGTATGTAAGAGTCTGTCTCACAGTCTTGGAGTGTTCTGATTTACAAAGGAAAGTCAAAGATGAAAGTGTAAACATACCTTCAAGACAGTCCACTGCTCTACCACAATTGCATCATAGCCCTGCGTGGTTTTACTGTCTTCCACAGCAACATCTTCAAAGAGAAATACTCCATCCATTGTCCCGTGTAAAGAATCTGTGAAAACACAGGGCTGCCTGTAAGCTTTACAGAAGACACTCCATGTGTAGTGAGACATCTGAATTTATTAATAACATATTCTTCCAAGGATGTTACTAAAAAGTTCAGAGACATTCTCTGATAGTCTATCTCTATTAAATGAATGAGACTTGTAACTCTAGCAGTTTTAAGAGCAATCCTACTCCCTAATAGTAAGCCTTTACGTCCAATCTGTTATTCCACCCTTAGCCATCAGAAACCACAGCTCTCCCATTCTGAGCAGGCAAAAGTGATTCAGTCCTCAGTTCAGCAGTACTGCTCCTCTGCTTGAATCTATAAACACACTAAAGACTGTGAATTATGTCAATGTGTTATTTTCAAGGGGTTGTGAAGTATACTGATTTATTTTATGATATTGGTACGTATGACTATATCCATTCATTCACACAAGTCAGAACCCTACATATGGATCAGCCATTGCAGATACAGTGATCTGCACGGACTAAGGATGATCTGGCATATCTGAACAGTGTGAAAGAAAATATACATTCATAACTATTTAATCGATTTATGAAGGCATTTTGACCATCTGGTTTGGTGCCTCTCTGTTCTCATTTGCATTCCCTACACGTTCAGCCTTTTTTCAGACAACACATACTCTTAAAGTTACTTGAGCAGCACTTTCTCCTTTAACTCAGCCACACACTCCATTAACCAGCAATCACTCCCATATACCAGAACTTGGGTTTTGTCAGCTCCATGACAGAACAGAAACAGAATAACTGAAAAAAAAAAGACTTATCTTTCATTCTTTAAGTAAGCTGATTGATGGAGCAATAGAATTATGTTTAGGGAAACTGTAAATAAGCAGGACTGTGCTCTTTACAAACAGAGAAAACTTTTCTCACATTGTCAAAAAGCGTCTTTTTCAGCCTTTCTAATATGAACAATATATTTACCCTGTATGACTGATTATAAAGACCTTGCTTGTCCCCTCCCCAAATGTTGCATTTTGCATGATAGTTTCCTTACATTCCTAGCAACACTATTCCTTGAACAACATACATGTCTTTGAAATGCAGTCACATGCCAAACTGACAGATTCTTGAACTGACAGGGGAGTCTTCTGGATAAGCCTGCTTAGGTGTTTCACCAGGGTCATTCTGCTTTCCTGGTGGATGTTACGAGGTCAAGAAATGCCAGCAGGAAGGAATCGCTGCCTCCAAGGGAAAACATACATCAAACTCAGAAACAATTTTCACAAAGGAAGCAGTGAGGAGGATTAAGAGGCTTCTTACCTCTTGCAGACACAATCTCAGTCAACATCTTCCAATGTCATTATATGATCTAAATTCAATTTATTATCTGGAAATAACAAATTTGTTGTAGGCAAAGCCCGCAGCAGACCAGACTCCTACATCTGGAGGCTTATGTCTACACACACACACTGCAGCAAGACTGCTGCTGCAGGTGTCAATGCACAACCCCTCCGTTTCTATTTGCACAGTCCCTTATCCTCTTGCTGCTGTTGTAGTTGAGTCATTAAGTTGCAAGAAGTCAGGAGATGCAAATACTTGTCTCTAAACTAACACAGCTTTTTTTTTGTTGTTGTTCACTTGTGAAGGAAAAAAGTTGTAAACCACTTGCTTGGGATTCTCCTTGAGATTTTGTTGGGAGACTGAAAGAAGAAGAAAAATACTCTATTTTCACATTTTTCCACAGGCAGGTTTCCTGCAACTCTATTTAAAATAAAGAGAGCTGAAGACTCACCACTACAGCAAGCCAGGATTACACATTGCTCCAAGGTGGATGAGCTGGACTACAAAGCAGTAACTCCTGTCATCCAGACAGATTTCTCATCCAAGTGAGAAGAACAGACATTTTTGTTGTGAAACACCAGGCCAGATCACTACATATGTGGGTTACAGGTTTGAAAACACAGGCAGAGCAAGCTTGCGACATACCAAAGGGCACAAGATTTAATTACTGGATTTCATTCAAAAACAGCACTTTGTTAGAGCTGACACTACAGGGGAAACCAATTCAATTTCTGTGAAATATCAGTTCTAACATCCAAACCCATATCCAAATCTATTTCAGGATGGTAATGTATAAATAGCCCTTTAATTTTCCAAAGCAGGGATGACAGGACAGCACCTGAAGCAGATCCCTACTAGACACAGACATTCAGATCTCACCAGAGCAGCTTTATACAGCACCAGTGCACTGCTCCTGTATTGTGAATTCCCTTAATGAAATTCAGTGTCACACTGTTGGCACAACTGCAGCTTGAGCTCTCCCCCCCGCCCCGTGTTTGCCAGCTAATTAATAAGCGATCAAAACACAATCAGCAGGCGTGTGTTTACACTCGCTCGTAAATCATCCTTTATGTTTCATTCTGCTGCATATTCCACTCATGCAATTCACAGCTTCCACATATGTGAATATGATGGCACATGTGAAATGTTTTAGAAACCAATAGCTGAGCTTGGGAGACCCTGCAGGCAGCAGAAACTTCACTCAGCGGTGCTGAGTTTATGGTTGGACTTGTGAGCCTAAAGATCTTTTCCAACCTAAATTATTCTAAGATTTTGATTCCTTGTTGGAAGTAGAATCATTACTGTTGAAGGCTACATCCATCAATCATACATTCCACTGATTTTTATTTAATGGGGTTTTTTTTTTTTGCTAGTAAAGAAACACGTGGAAAAGGAGAAAACTGGAAGGGGAAAATGATGGTGGAAAGACAGCTGCAAATGTAAAGAACAGTGTCTGTTCAACAGAGTGATGCTGGTGAAAAACTCTGCAGAAACTGGTTGATGACAATCACTGAGATTTCCCTCTCAACCAGAACCAACCTCCTCTCTCCACCTGTCGTGCCACAGTGCTTTAAACATTCATGCCATGAACAGACATTCATACCTGCCATTTCTCACATCTCACACCTTGGCTGCACATTTTACCTTTTACACTTCCAGAGAAAAAGGGAGACGCAGGAAAGAATAACTGGATCATTAATTCCTTTGCATGTGAAACATTTGGGATGCTCAGAATAATGGGGGAAAGGAGAATGAAGCAAGGAGAAAGCTAGCAGGGTCGTGTTTTGAAGAAAAGGCACTTATAACCCATGCTATGGTGTCAGGATCAGCAGGAATTTCAGGAAAACTCTTACACGGAGATGTGGAAGGGCAAGGAAATGGCCAGATGCAGAGTCTGTCTGCAGTACCTTTATCACACAGGGCTCTAGAGCTAAGAGCAACTTAAGTCTATTGTCACATGTTTTAGAGCTGGCCCAGTAGATGCATCAGGTGAGATGCACCTGATCCAACAGTTTCATAGAATAATTCAGCTGGATGGGGACCTGAGGTCGTCTCCAGTCCAACCACAAGCTCAAAGCAGGTTCAATACAATTGCAGACCAGACCACTTGTGACTTTATCCAGCTGCATCAAAATCTCCAAGAATGGAGATGGCACAACTTCCTTGGCAGACTCTTCTAGAGAGTGACTGTTTCCATGATGAGAAAGTGGGGGTTTTTTATATCCAAAAAGGACCTATCTTAATTCTATTTATGTCTATTTTTTCCAATCCTCCTAACACACACCACAATCAAGGGCCTGGTTCCACCTTTTTGATTGTCTTCTCACAGACACTGCCAGGCACTCTTAGGTCCCCCAAAGCTGTCCTTTCTCCAGGCTGAACTAACTCTCTCAAGTGCTGGTTCATCTTCAGCTTGCTACCTACTAAAATTCTCCTGGACCTTTCAACAGAGCTGCTAGCCAGCCAGGCAGTCCCCAGCCTGGATTAGTCAAAAGGTCTCTCCCTTCCCAGAGGCAGGACATTTGTCCTCCTGGAATTTCAATCAGCTCCTGCTGGCATGTTTTTCCAGCCTGCCCAGGTTCCTCTGGACAGCAGCCTAGTTCTGAGGCACATCAGCTGTGTCCTGAGTATGGGATCATCCACAAATTTGAAAAAAGCAAGCCTCATTGCGCATCGATAAAAGTGTTAAACACAATAGGCCCCAGAATAGATCTCTGTGGTACTCCACTTTTTACTCCAGGTGAACTGTGACCTATTAATATGACCTTCTGAGTCTAGCCATGTAACCAGCTTTTTACCCATCTAGGCTGCATGGCCCTTAGCTTGGATACAAAAATATTGTAGGAGCCACTGCCAAACTCCCTTGATGAGTTCACCCAAAATGACATCTACTACTTTCTCTTTACCCACAAATTGTAATTTTATCAGAGAGGACAATGAGTTTCAAGTATGTTTTACTTTTCTTAAATCCATGCTGAATGTCCCCAGTCACTGTCCTCTTCTTCATGTGTCCATGAGTTCCCAAGAGGACCTACTGTGTGATCCAGCCAGAAATGAAGTGAGGCTGACCACCCCGTAGGTCCCTGGTTTGTCCTTTTGGCCATTTTTTTAAAGGTAGGTGCAACCTTTGCCTGTGTCTGTGAAGACTGGGGCAAAGGAAGCATCAAGTATCTCAGTCTTATCTAGATGTACCTGATCTCTCTTGCATATCCTGATGTAGGATAAGGCAGGTCACAACACAGATCCTATTGACTCTATCAGTCCAAGCCTAGATTTCCATTGATTACATTGGCACTTCAGTGTGACAACTCATACATAGATTCCTGAAGGGCAGATTTTACAGACACATTTATTCAGCTGGATATTACCTAACCTGTCTACCAAAGATCAGTCACCTAAAGCTTTAGATGGTAAGTTGGTCTTTCCAGTTTTCGCTGTTTCCTATGTAAAGTATTTCCTGATTCTGATGCAGTTGTATTCTCTTTTAGTAATCTCTTGTTTAACAAGATCAGTTCCTGGAACATAGCTTAAAGTTAATAAGTTCCTTAGAAATTCCAAATATTCATCCATCTACAATAGGGCAGTAAGAAATGCCAGTAAAACAAAACATTTTGACTTTGCTGTTTGCAGTATCATTTCCCAATCCCTACTCTTGAATTTCACTCTCTCTTTAAGAAAAAGCTCCAAAATTAGAGGTTACAATCAATGTCCTTCCTCTGAAAATGTTCCATTACCACTGCATCTTTTATTAAGATTTCCTACTGTGCACAAAAAGCTATTTTCACTGGGTTGTATAAATATTTGATGTAGCTCGATTGACGAAAGCGTATTTTGATGTTCTTGCTTCTGATTTACAGGAGGTATATGGGAAAAGATTACTTACTTTACCATGACAGCTGTCTTAGCAGGCAACAATTTTCCCCCTGTTGTCTTTGAACTACAAATTCTCCTTTATCTAGGAAAACTAACCTTTAGGCTGCTGTTGCTCACAAGGAGGAAAACTAGCTCTCTGTGGCTTTATGGGGCATGTGCCCAAATGTCTGCCTTTGCTTTGTATTTCCATTCCTGCCCCCTTCTGAATCTTTTCACCCTCAGTACACACAGAAAATAATTCCACATGAATGATAAAAATCCCAGTACTTCAGTGGCTAAAGTGATAATAATCAGCCAAAGGCATCACCAGCTCATCTCTGTCGGAGGCAGATGACAGAGACAATCAATCGGACTCGCTTAAAAACCTGACTACTTTCTTCTTCCAAGCAATTCACGTTTTGTTTCATTTGCTTTGTGTTTAAGTACTGACAATGTTTTCTGGATGGTTGGCTGGCTTTTTCTGGGTTTGAAAGGCAGAAAATTCACAGACAGAATGGTACAACAAATACAAAAATGCTAGGCTCTTAAAGAGCTGCAGTTCAAAACAACTGAAGGTGAACAGACTTGTGATTACTCTGTTAAGACATCAAAATATAACCTTGAAGAGGTTTGATCTTCCTGCCTTCTGACAGTGCTGATTGGAGACTTGCTGTTACAGGGAAGAAGGAGACCCCACCTGTTACTTCCTTTCCATTTGTTATTAATCTGCAGCTTGCTGCTGTAGTCTCTATTCTCACTAGAAGAGGGCAAGGGTGAATTCCTATGGTTGCTTTAGATCACTAGGCAGGATCAGTTTACACCTGGGACTACAGGCAGAATTATCAATTACATGACCTGGATGAAAAACATCAGCAAGTAACAGAAGTGCAAATTTAAATAAATAACTGTTATCTGCCAACATGAGAACATTCAAGAACCAAGCAGATTGCTGTTTCTAACTTACCAGCAAAATCTGAATACATTTAATATATGGTGTAACTCTGCATGGTTTACAAATTGTGATCAGCAATTGTGTTACATTTCTGTTTATAATTATCTGGTACAATAAGCAAAAAGAAACAATTGTTACCAGTGAACTTTAAAACTCCTCTAAAGACTAATTATTAAACTGTTACCAGAAGGAAGAAACAGATTTGTAACTACTGACAATCTGGAAATCTTCACTTCATTGAGTATTCCAAGGACAAGGGGGAAAAGAAGAAGATAATAACCCTGCTTTTAAGTCTAATAAGCAAAATAATGAATTCATACTTTAAGCCAAAAAGAAAACCAGCCCCCAGAACAAAGAAATATGATATAGCCAATTAGAGAAAGTATGCTGATACTACCTTAATTTGGAAGAGGATTAATCAGTGAATAATACCAGATATGAAGAGCTGGACAGGCTGCCATAGAAGTCTAGAAAAAAGTAAGGAGCTGAGAAGACCTCATACTCCTACTTCTCTGTTGTCCCTACCCGGTGTTGTTTGATACTGACTGGCATATGAGTGAAAAAGCTGTTCCATTTCTCTGCAGCATAGAAAAAATTTAGGATTTAAATGATAAAGCATTTAACTGCAATTAATAGCAGCTTACGGATATTCTTATTAAATGTTCTTCTAACAGCAGAATACACTTTCAGAAACCTTGTTTCAGCTTTTTAATTTCAAAACTTGTTTCTCCTCTAACCATAAAATGCTAGTAAAATTGTTTACTAATTGATCTTCTTCAATCACTAATCTAACTTAATCCTGAATCTGTCCACTTTTACATAATTTGTTGTCCTGTCTGGGTTGAAACTTTATTGCCAGTATTCAAGCTAACTTTATCTAAGTCCACAGGCAGTTACCCAGCACTCCTCACTCTGGTATCCAAGCACATGAACCTCCCACAGGGCTCTGCTATGTAAATGAACTCTAAAAGTTTAAATAACAGAAAAATGCTGTGTTTAAAACATTTTAGAGTGAACTGACAAGCAGATTTCATTTAAAAAAAACACTGAGTCTGATAACTGAGCCTGATAGAGCCAATTAGCTTTGCCTCTGTGCAATTTATATACATGAAGTAAATGACCATTTGTTTTTAAGCAAGTTAACTAGCAATTACAAGGCTTTCCAGGAAGCTGTGTGAAAGCATTCCATCAGTTGAACTTTAGACCTTCCTTTTTTTTGCTACTTGTTTGTAAAATGAAAAATTAGGATTGCCTGTTAATTTCCTGATTGACTTTTACCAGAACTGAGTCATATTCCTGTGTTTCATCCTGGGTTCTGGAATTCAGACCAACAGTAAGAAGATGCTCTGAAAGCAGCTCCCCTATAATTTTGAGGCATAAACCAACTAATTTTAGTAAGAATGTACAATCTCTGGGATACCACATTCCTTTAGAAAAATACAAAACAAACCAAAATTAGGTGAAAGATTTAGCCATAAGCACTTTAACCATGAAGTATACCAGTCACATAATTTTCTAATAAAATTATTCCAGCTGCAACTTCGACATTTTTATGTTCAAGTACTTCCCTTCAATTGTCCTCATGGCTCATTGGTTGTATCTCTTGGATCTATGCACCAAGTCTTTCTCTATACAACAGGCTAGCCTTCAAAGCCATGATGGCCATGAGTGTGGTGCAGACTGGCTACAGTACTAAGCTGGACCTAGTGCCACTCTTGCACAACATGCAAAGATCTAGGATTTTTAATCTTAAATTAAAAACAATACCTATCCATCACTCATAGCTAAGATAAAACAAACATAGAAGACCATTTTGTAAAACAGTGTGCCAGCCAGGTGGAAAGGGTCTCAGCAGGAACTGGAAGTAACTGACTTCTTGCTGGCCAGATAAAACTCAAGTGCTTGCACTGACCTGCGATCAGAGCCACATGCAGTGTGTGGCCAGACAGCAAAGTCACCCTTCTATTTATGTCATCTGTTGATGTTTTGCATGACATGTTTTGCAATCTCATTAGTTTAATTCGCTTTACTTGGTACTGTTTATTAACTCTGTGTATTACTGCAATTACAAAACCATCTCTAGTATGTTTATAAAATACAATACATGAATACCTTATTCAAATGTCAAAATATGTTCTGTACTTTCATTCCATTTCACTAAAAGAGGCTGACCTAATACAAATCTGCCCCAAGTCTATATTAAAGCACCTCCCAAATATCTTCTCTCCAAAGATAATAACCTCTATGAGAGGAGAAAGGAAAATAATCACAGCATAATGCTTTCTGTAATTTCCATACCATTTACCATTCCAAGGCTGAAGATGGCGTTTACCAAGGAGCCTCCTTTCCTGAAGTGATCTGTCATGTGCTCCAGCCAATTTGCTTCTAAGCTGTTGACAGTCTGCCCATTCCTGGAGATCCTCATAGGAATAGTCACCGTATAATACTGGCTGCATTTTTGTGGGGCTTTGGGCTTGTTGAAGAGAGCGAAGATCTCTGCTTCTACCAAAGAGTAAAAAAATGCAACAATGCAACAACCATATCATAAAATTTCACCAAAACAATGCATAACCCACTGTTTGCTCTTGCCTAAATACACTGTGCAACTGCAAAAATTTCTTTGGGATGTGGTTATCTCCTTAATACATTACTGTAGTCCAACATAGTAGGGTTCTCTCACGACCCAGTACAATATTTTGTTTGCTTTTATAGTATTTCTTACTCACAATGGATTCACTGTTGATAATAAAACATTTAAAGACAGTAATACCTGAGAACTAACACAATATTCCTCTATGGGAATCATCAGTTCAAACATGAAATCTTACTGCAAATTTGGAAGGAACTGCATTTGGTAGATCGTGCCATTAAAGTATTTAATAAGTTGTTTTTGATAACACAAGAGCATGGAATAAGCCAATGGCAGTCTCATCTCAAGAAAATGCAATGAATCATTCATGTAGAGACTCTGGTCTCTTTGTTGATTTACTTTGGATCTGAGCCAAGGTGAGACATTAACACAACAGCAAATGAATTTTAAAAATGGAGTTGTGAAGGGTCTTAAAAATTAGAACATCTTCTAGACTCTTTTCCATGTCTCCTCCAGTATATTTTAGGAGCAGTTACAACATGCAAAAAAGTCATTGCTGATGGCAAAGCTGAGGTCTCACAGCCCTAAACTGGAATCAACTTTAAAAGCAGATATCCTTCTCAGAACGGTATAACCATAATTAAAATAACCAATAAAAAAATCTTGGACATTATCATTTTATTTATTAATGGACATGGAAATCAATGGAAGAATTTCTATTGACTTCAAATGCCAAAAATTCTCCCCATACATAATTATATGAAAGGCAAAGACATTACATGAAATTCCTTCACTCAGTAAGCTCCTCTTGTTTCCAAGCTATTAGGTTCTAACTTCAAGCAAAAGTAAAGAAAGAGATGTCAAGAGACATGTTAAGATTACTCTCTAACAAATACCACTGAGCAAGAAGTAGTGTGTAAATTGAAAAAGATATCAGAAGGGGGAAGCTCAGAAACAGGCTGGCAGCACTTGAAGCGAAGAGCTGGAAGCTCACAACCAACATGAAAAGAGACCTAATGATCTCTGATATGAACTATATTTTAAATTGAGTAGAAAGGAATAAACATTAATATGAATCATCTTGCTGTTTACCACTTGTTTAGAAAGAATGAAATTATGATAATCCTAGCTCAGAAAAACACACACAGAATGCTTCTCTCACCATGTTGATTCTACCCTCCAGAAGAGTATTTTGTTGGAAAAGACACTGATACGAGAAGCTGGACACAACCAGCAATGTGTGCTCACAGGCCTGAGTTCCAATCCTATCCTGGGCTGCATCCAAAGCAGTGTGGCCAGCAGGGCAAGGGAGGGGATTCTGCCCTCTGCTCTGCTCTGGAGCGCTGCATCCAGCTCTGGGCCCCCAGCACAGGGAGGATGTTTGCAATAGGTCCAGAGGAGGCCACAAAGATGATCAGAGGAATGAGCCACCTTTCCTATGAGGAAAGGCTGAGAAAACTGGGCTGTTCAGCCTGGGAAAACCTGAGAGAAACCTTCCTGTACCTAAAGGGAGCCTACAAAAGAGTTGAAGAGAGACTTTTTGCCAAGCATGTAGTGGTAGGACATGGGGTGATGGCTTCAGACTGAAAGAGGGCAGGGTTAGATTAGATGTTAGGGAGAAATTCTTCATGGTAAGGATGGTGAGGCCCTGGAACAGATTGCTTAGGGAAGTTGTGACTGCCCCATCCCTGGACAACCTGGTCCAGTGGAAGGTGTTGTCTAACCCAAGTCACTACTGACAATTTTCACTAGTGACCCCAAATCCTCAAGCATTGCCAAAAGCACCGTCCAGTTTGGTTCTAAATGACATAGCACTTTTGGACATACTATTGGAATATCTGTGCCTTGTTCACAGGCAAATATTTTTCAACATTGTGTTGAAAAGCCTTTTAAAAATGAGGCAAGCAAATGAACACTAGAAAACATTCAGGAATCAAGTGAAGAAGCATAAAAATAATGCTTGAATAGTATAAAACCTAAAATAAAAAGCATATTTAAGATCACACGAATAGTAAGGAATACTAATTTTCTTCCTGAAGTTTTATGTAGGGGAGAAACAGTTCAAGAGTGGTAACTTCCTATGGAATTAGTAGGAAAAAAAAAAAAAACCACCTGACGCTTTCAATCTTTACACTCCCAAGGAAGGATGGAGAACTGGTGCCAAAAACTGAAATACATTTTCCATGGGAGGAAAAGGGAGTGCTGTAATAACACAAATTCATTCAAGAGTAATAAAGAAATCAGCAGTGTTTTACAGGATTTGGAAAAATTCTACTTTACATGAGCCATCACATAAAATTGCCTTCTCAGACCTTCAGTCTTGGAAAGACTTGCATCTTTTCTGGCAAATCAGCAGCGATCCTGGGGTGCTACAGACAAAGGCTGGGAAGACTGGAGGTGATCAGCTTCGAATTATGCAGAAATATTACTCGTTACTTGTAGCAAAAGAATTTCAATGTTCAGTAAGGAGAGGGAAAGCATCGAAGAGATGATTAAACTTGCTAAGTTAACTCTTTCAAAGATAGCATATTAAAAAAGAGAAAGAGCTGATCTGGTTAGACTTGCAGATAACTAATTTTTAACTATTAAACTAAGAGAGGTTTTACGTGCAAAATTACAGTGTTGGGACAACCCACCTCTAAAGCTGTAGACGAGAAGAGATTGTTCAAACAATACTTGTGCTTTGACCCAATCTGGGTGCCCTCTTGGCCAATAAAAACTGAAGAAAGTATGTTAGAAGTTTACTAGAACGTGATCCAAATCGGATCTAAAAGCTAATTACACCAAACTGCAAAGGAAACCAAGACAATAATCCAAGGAGTACAATGCAAAGTCATTCTGGGTCCTATATTCCCAAAGGGGTAAGATTGTTTGACTGAATCTATGTACGATCTTAGAGAACAGGGATAAATTAAAGTCAAGGACAGTGCCAGCTTTAGAAATTCCACCTACATAGATTTGTAGCCTGTAAGGAAATCAAGGAAAGCAGTAAGAAAAATGAGTGTAAACATGGTTTTCTTGGATTTAAACAAACATATAAAAGAAATGTATTCTCAGGCTTAAACTGGAAACGGAGCAAGAATATTTTTCCTTTTAGTTTTCTAAATTACTCTGGTCTACATCCTATTTTGAACTACAGTTCCTGCTACGGAAGTAACCTCTGAGCAACAAACACCTTAAGGAGGGTACTTTAGACCTCAGCTGAGACTTGTGGTCTTTGATGGCATAAAATGACATTTAAAAAGCAGAAAGCCCACCTGAAGAAAAATATGTCAAAGAAATGAAAGAACTAAAACTAGAATATGGGTAAAAGCCTTAAAAAACCCCCAGATAACTGGAAGGCAAATTATTATGAGTCCCATTACCAAAATTCTATTATGAATTAGCAAACATGAGTCATTAACAAAAATAACTGCTGTTTTCCAGTAATTACAATTCTGACTGGAGCACTGACCCCCACACTGGCTGTAGGATACCAGGAGACTTCAGGGTCTAGATCACATACATTCGTGCTGTTCCTGAGGTGGTTTAATTCCAGCTACCTGTTCACCTGCTACAAAGGGGCTAACTGTGATAAGTCTTTGTGAATTCTTCCTTCTATGGCTGCAAAAGCTTGTCAGGCAGATTAACAGGGCTTTTTACTCAAACAGACAAAAAGGACAGAAAGATCAAGAGCTCTCAGGGTATGGCAACAAATACAGAAATGAACCAATTCAGCTGAACAGCAGACAAAAATAAGTCTTCACACTCAGGCATATATATGGGCCATAACAAAGCTGCACCTGCTTATATCATCTCTTCCTTTGCCATCTGACTCCTGCTCAGTTGTTGTGAACTATGTAACCATGCTGAAATCAGGTTAAGTGGCTCATTTGGGGCATCTTTTCTTCACTATCCCAGTGGCAATGTCTCCCCTGCATCCCCGCCCCTCAAAGGAGCTGGGAATACAATTGAGGCAATTTTAACTTGGCTCTTATGTACAAGAGGTCACTACAGTACTTACTGCCAGTAAGTGGTTTGAAACATCGTGCTGGTGTTTCGTTCTCTGCAAGTCCATTCGTCTTGTCTGCTGCTTCTCTCACACTCAAGTTTTCATGTTGAGACTGTTCTTCACTTCCCTTCACAGACTTGGAATTCAGCTCTTCTTCCTGTCCTTCACCTTTACAGCCCTCTCTGGATGTGGCACACTGGTCAGCACTTTGCTCACTCTGTGTTGGAGTACTGCATCCATCAGTGCTGTCTATTTTCTCACCATCCGGTGAAGCACGATCCTCGGGGCAATTTGAAACATTTTTATTATCTCTTGATTGCACAGAGTTGTTACTGGCAGGTGTCAGGGAGGTGCTGACAAGGCAGTTCTTTCGGGAATGGTACTGAGGTATAATTCCAACAAATTTCAAGCCTTGACTTGCAGCATCTTGAATCTACAAGACGAAGAAGATTAGATTTTTAACTGTCAAGCTGTCTTAGCTAAATAGAAACACAGAAAATAACACCTTTCAAGGCAGTGAGCATGTCATTTTGCTACTTTTGTCCACTACCACTAGAAATTGTCATGCTGCATTTATATAAAAAGGTACATTCTAAAGAAGCAGGATGAAAAGTTGCCCAAACCATCTGATATAATGTGAAAATGGGGGAGGATGGGGGGAAGGAAAAAAGAGAAAATGCCTACATATTTCTTCACAAGAGATAAACCTTATTTATAATAAAATACTAGGAGTGGTATTTCTTACAAAAATATTTTTGTATTGATCTTAAGAAATTGGAGACATTTTATCTTCTGCTGTATTAGGTGCGTGATTATGACATTTATGAAAGGAAAAGCTTATTAATTCTATAACAACAGTTGTTGTTTGTCCTATTTTGGATTGAGACACAAATGGCAAACTTTCACACAATGAGCGCATAAAAGCAAAGCTATTTTAATACACCACTTTGGGGAAGATACAGAACTCAGAATTAAAAAAAAGGCATCGTGACATGAGCTAGGAAAAAGGAAACTCAAAGGCTCTATCATTAATCCTTTACACTACAGGTAAAGAAGGAAAATGAAGGAATCAGATCACAAAAGATCCTCAGAAAAAAAGCACTGGACTAGTAGTAATGACAATTAGATAAAGCCAGCATTAGCTAATGAAGGTTTGAGATGAAGCAGAAAGAGAAATCTCTTTCAGGCAGACTCGGCACCATGGAGTCTCACACTCCTCAAACCCAGGAGAAGTGCGAGTGCGAGACAGACTTCTGTGAAAACATATGAGTGTCTACTGCTTCATTTATCAAAATCATCCACCAAAATGAAAAGGCTTCCATTTAATGTATACTGTTCTCATAATGTAAAATCTAAATACACATAAATCTTTCAAAAATAAATGCCTTGAGAATGGAGAAATAATTTCACTTTGTCTGCAGAACACAAAATTCTAAAGAGTTAAAGCGTCTAAATTCGTTGCCTATGCTCAAGTTAGCATGAACTTTGGAAAAACAGTGCAGTGGGACTTTTTTCAGTAGCAAGTAAAAAGGAAGAATTTTGTATCTTTTTCAAATCTAAGAGGAAGCTCATTTCTGCATCTTCTCTACACACTTTTTTTTCTAATGTATCACTTACTTCCTGGTAACATGTTACTGTTCCAAACACACAAACCTACAGATGATGCCTGATCAACAAGAACTTCCTCTTTCAAACCATTATTATATTTTCCATGTTAAATTAACTCATCATTTCATTATCACAGGAATTTAAACAGAGGCCTTCAGGAAACAAGGCAATGGTCTTCACAGGTGTTTAGCCTGGGAAACATGAGATGCTGACTTAAGTAATGCTCACTACTAAACAGGACAATAAAAATACTATTAGCAGTATCCTGGCCAAAAGGGTATCTGTCTACAAAGAAAGTTAGCTTTTACTTTGCTCAGGAAGGTTTAAGTGAGTATCAGTGACAGATGCATTTATAACGTGCTCAATGGTCCAGGCTCTCCATTAATAACTCAATTAATCCTTTTGTATATAGTTAGTGATAGAGTTACAAATTCATTTCATCTCTTATCACTCATGCACAGACACAACACTACATTTGTTTAGTAGGTTGCAGGGCAGCTAATTATAGAAATCTAACTAGCATGCAACTGTTAGAGAGTTTGAGGACAGTACATATGTGGTAATATTACTGGTCTTGGTCAATAAAGACTGCTTGTCAATCTACATCAGACTCCCACGCCGTGATATGGAGGAGAGAGAACAGCTTTCACAGATACTGTAACAGTGTTTTACAGTCTAAAAAACTGTACTTTTTTTGTGCTTACTCAAAAAATTGATTGTTTTAAGGAGTACCTGAAGCTGAGGTGTTCCTTTTGAGGCTCTCGTTTTCAGAACAGGAATGTGAGGAACTGAAAACCAAATTACAGTCTTACCTGCACTGGCCGAACAGCTTAGCAGGAAGGTTGGATAAAAGAGTTTGTATCTTCAAGGCCTTTTCCCAACAAAGTTAATACTGTACACTACAGAACACAAAATCTTTTTTAAATATATATTTCAAAATTTCCCTATGACATACACCAAAATCTAGTATCTCATTATTCTCAATAAAGCCAATGTAGCACGAAATGCTACATCAAAAGTGTGATGCAAACTGCAGAACAGAAAAGTGATGTAACAGCAGATACAGTCAGTCCTTTCAACTTTTCACAAAACCATGAAGAAGCTAGCTTTCATCAGAAAATATAGAGGCTGAACACATTCAAACTACAAGGGCAATTTGTTTTTCAGGATCCTGCTGAGAGCTTAAATATTATGAAATTTTAGTTCCCTTTACATCCAGACTGCATCATGCCATCCCGTAGAATCATATTTTCTGTTTCCTGTATTTCAAAGACTGAATATACAAATAAAAAAAATTAAAAAAAAAAAAGGCAAAACTAACCCAACTGACAAACAAACCAACCAAACAAAAAAACCAAACCCACACCTCAGTAACTAAAGAGGTTGTGCCTAGGAGATACACAGGACAGAAGGGCTGTTTCTGCAAGCACCAGCAGGTTTTGAACCCTCTTGTGGCATCCTGTGCTGGTACACACAGTTATGTCTGTCACAACCTTCTGGGAAAATATCTCAGCAGATGCAGTGTTCGGAATCAGTAAGAAGTCAAAGTGCAGGAGAAAGAAGGAGTAAAGCTGAAGTGAATGGGAAGAACATGATGCTACTTGGACAGGGTCACCCAAGACATATTCCAGATCAGATAAATAACACAATTACTTGTCTTTATGTGCCAGTGTAGAGCACTAACAAAGAGCACTAACAAGGTTTGTGTCACACTGCACTGTATGACTAAATGAAAGGAAAAACATTAAAAAAGCCCAACTACATCTCTACCACTTTTACATCAGATAAAAATTTAAAGTGCCCTTATGCTAGGTGATTGATACAAACTTCAACTGTTTTATGACAGTTTTTATACCTCACATATACTATATACTTGCAGTTTACAACTTGGGAAATTTTGAAAAGGGAAATTCCAACAAAATTTAAAAAAAAAAAAATCTTTGTTTCCTTCCCCAGATGGGAACAGAAACATTTTCACTGCCTCATAAAGCGCTGCTTGGATGATATTAACCACAAATACAAGACCAGACCTCCATCACAAAAGACTTTATTGTTCAACCACAGAAGCACAACTTAACTCATTTGTTTCAATCTGGATAAACCCCCAAGTGGGTACATCCAAATTCATTTGCAACTGGCTTGCAACAAATTGGATTTATGGCAGTTTAAAAATAGAATCTGCTTAAAGAAGGGGTGAAATTTCATGTGTACAGAGGGCCAAGGCAGTTAAAGAATTTAATGTCATCCCTATAATTTGCTTGATTAGAAACCTGGCATTTTCCCCGAGGGGAAAAAAATGACAGATTTAGCCTTTGCTGTCTGCAAAATAAATATCAAATCTCCCACAAACTTTAGAAGGAATAGGAACAAGCACCGTGTCCAACCCTGATGTCACTACCTTAATTGAATTTTAGCCGGGGCACTTGTGTTAACATTCGTAACATTTGGGAAGTGTTATTGTTTATTTCAGAACTGCCTGACGGCTATTTTTATACTGCATTTGGAAGAAAAGGAGCCAGCAGCAGCACAAAGCAGTGTCACTAAACATTACGTTGATGAAGCAAATTTATGTCCCATCTTCTTATATATTTCTGGTTCTCTTGAAGGCACCCTACCCTAATTAGAAAATGGCTGACAGTCTAAATTAAAGATCTGTAAAACCACACCTGGCAACAGCATGGCTAAATGATGAAATCCTCTTTTCTGGAAAGTACTTGTTTTACTCTGTAGCTCTCACAGTCATGTGAGAACCCATGTTCAAAAGTTCATTTTGAACAGTCACACACAGGTTCTCTTTTCAAACCTACTTTGAATAAAGACACTTGGCAAGTCCATTGTACAGCCCACGTAATGTTTATGATTCTGCGTTTCTTGTTCCATTGTCAGCTCCATAATAATCTCCTCTTGAGAGCAAGCATGATGGTACTCTTATAAATATGGAAACTCAAGGAGAGAGATCCCATGCTGAACAGAATCATACACTTTTGTCAGCTTCTGCAATTGCTTACAAGGAAATCCTGATCACATCCCTGTGGGATGGCACACAGAAAATCAAACACTTCCAGCAAGCTCAGGGTAATATTCCACCAAAATCAATAAAAGTGTGAAACAACATGCAGCAATTTAATAATGAAGATCTCTCCCAGATAAGAATTTCAAACAAATTATTTAATAAGTGTTAGGAATGTCTCTTAACTCTTTAATGCCAGGAGCTGAACATTTTTGAGATGTGTCCAAAGAAAAAGTAGTTTTATTTATGTCATGAAGGCACTAGAGTTTACAGCAGCCCTAAATGGTCTCAAGGCTTATACCTTTTGATGACCTGGGAAAAACCACCTTCAAAACTTAGGCACTAGGACTAAGCATTTCATTAATAGATTTGCTAGGTGGTTCTTTATATAACAAAGTACTGAAAGAATTTCATAGAAACCCAGAAACAATTTATGAAGAGCACACATACCAAAAAATGCTCTTAGAGAAAGGACATTTTCCAGGAGCAAGGAACTGATTTTCTGATGGTTAGATGCATTTAGTTAGCTCTGTTGTGAACTTTGGGAAAGACTGCTACTTGATCCTACTGATGGCCAAACATATGGCCTCAGAAACAATAGCTGGTTAATTCTGCTCACAGCTCTCTATTTAAATCAACTATGAACTGTCATAGTCAGTAAAATAAATCCTTGTCTGTCTGTTTATTTAGTTGTTTTCAAAAGAGCAATGTTAAAGGCATTAGGTGTCATAATGAGCACCAGAAACCAGATAAGTGCATTTCTCTACCTCCTTCTTAGGATTCAAGCATATCTCCTTTGAAAACAGACAGCACCAGGGATCTTCATGGAAAAAAAGAATCTTGTGGTTTGAGGAGAATGCTATACTGCATGCCAGCAGTTGGAACTGGAAAAGTATGCTCAAGTCTTCCAACTCTGTCCTCCTTCATTAATATTGAGTAGAACATGTTTCATCATAAATACTGCACATCCCCCTCCTAGTTTGCTCATTTATGGAAACAGATGTTTAAAATTAAGACAGGCTTTTAGTCTGTCTCTTGTATTTTCTACAGATCTCACATGCTCCTTCTTTAGAAGACAGGAACAATCATCAAGAGTTTACTTCTTACTTTAAAACCAACATATTAGCTAATGTTCCAAAGGAGGATTTAGTTCTTTCTATATGACTCAAAACTTTTTAAATGTTGGTATTTTTGTGTCTCTAATAATACACTACAAAAAAAAAGACAATTCTGTTAATCAAATAGCAAAGCATCAACTGCTCAACTGTTTTTCTGTCCTGTAATTCTGGACTGCATGCAGATTTCCAAACCATGCATCCTTTCTGGCTAGAATGCTCCTGTGTTTAAGCCTGTACCTCCCATGCATTTTTAACCTTTTCCAGTTTATATTCACCCAATCTTAAATTTGAGATAGATAGTTCACAGTCATATACATAGAAACAAATACAAATGTAGCTTTTAGAAAGTGAGATTCCAGTCTGCATTCAAGTTTTCAAATGATCATGTATTTTCACTGTCAATTACATCAAAACAGGCCAGGAGGGCTAAAACACTGGAGGGATGCCTTGGAAAATGCTGCCATAATCCCAAACCACTGATTTGCCATTTTAAGATCTCACGGCAATTGTGGCAGAGGCACAAGAACTAGAACAAGGCAGAGAACAAGGCACTGAATAGGGCAAGAAAGCAATCCTTGCAATTTTCCATGTTCCTTGGTAGCAGCCTCTCCAGAAGGGAACTGAAGGCTACAAAGAGCACAGGGAGAAACGTACTGAAGCGAGGAGCTACTGCAACCTACTGCTGTGCTGAATGAAACAGAAGGTGGGATCTTAAGGCAGGGCTGCAGGAGATAGTAAATTACAGCAAGCTATACATCTCCTGCCACTTGAGCCAAGAAAGGGGTGAGATTAACAACTTGAAATTCTTCTCCAGCTCACATTGTGTTCACTCCTGAGAACAATATAACCACGCTAAACATGCAGTGCAGCACGGTGCAAGTACACTTGCTCCTTTCAGCATACTTTATTAGATGACAGGTCTTGAAACCAGTCTCATCCCCTGTGGCTCTGAGTGTGTTGATTCTTCTCAAATCATCTCTGTTTAGCACCTGTTCCTTCACCGAAGGCAAAGACTGAACATTGCTGGCCACACACTACAAAGATTCAGTGAGTGTGGCTTTGTCCAAAAATTATACCTGCATACTCCCATTCTTCCCCTAACTCTGAAAAAAAGTCTTGAAATTATTCACATAATTTAGGATTTATTCCCTACAGTTTGTTTTAGACTTGGGAACAGCTGCTAGTGAGCAGCTAGCTATGCTCACTCAACCCAAATATTTGATATTCCCTTTAAAAATAAGTCTGTAGAAATTCTGTCCAAAGCTCTTGCTCTAGAGAACTGGTATTTGCAAAAGGCAGACCATGTTCAGTGCAGGAATCTTTTGTGAGTAACTCCTACACCAACTAGTGAACATAAGCAAGGGGGAAAATAAAGATTTACAGAGGCGTGTATTTGACTGTTGTATCTAAAAACCATTTTAGTAACTAGCAATAATGTGATTCAATGTGAGTGATTTTAGTCTGTCTCAGTTCTAGGTGGCGAAATCAAAAAATTAAAAAGGTTCAGGACAACAAGGGTATTTTAAAAAGTAGGAATTAAGTCTCAAACTTACAGGCTTTACCTTTAATTTGCAGGGAATACTACTTTTATTTTTATATCAACTGAAGAGTGCGTCTTTAAAATCACATTGTTTCATCAAGCCATCTGTTACTCGTAGCCAAGATTACAATTTGAAGAATTTGCTGGTAATTTATTTTAGCACAGTATAAAACACTATAATATTTATTGTTATTTTAAAAGTTAATTTTTCCCACCAGACAGAAGTAGGATCATTAAAAATATAAACTACATACTTCATAATATCTATTTTTATCTTGGGCAAGAGGATGACTCTGAAAGCTGGTGGGGGCAAAGGATTATAAAAGCACTACCAAGCTCCTGGGACAGTCCTGAAAATAGTTTTGCAATGTCCATGGAAGATACATATCAACACCACTCTTACAGGGCTTAGTCAAAAGAACACAAGTTGAAAGAAGCTTAAGCAGGAACAGATGTTTCCCTTCACACCAGGCTGTTTAAAATAGGGTATACGCTATTTTTTACCATCTCTTGCTATATATACACTTAGAAAATGTTAACAAAATGCACTTTAATAAATATTATCACAGCAGATTACAAACAGATGAACTATTGATGTTGAGTTTCAAGTTCTGCTTCATGACCATATCTACTGCTAACACACAAATACTTAAAAAATAAAATAGGGGCTCTATTTGCACTGAAAACATGCAGAAAACAAAGCTGACAGCTAAGTGCTCAGCAATGGTTTTCATTACAATCCACTAAAGAAATAATGTTGTATTGTTCTCTTGCAAATACCCTGGAGAATAAAGGTTTTGTGGTGGGATTTTTGGGTTTGTTGTAAGGATGGAAATGATTTTAGAAGAGATTGAGACCACATCTAGGTAAATAATCCTAGGTAATAAACAAGACTCTAGAAGGGTCATTTTTTAGCCACAGAGATAAAGCTGAACTGCTTGTTTATTTGAAAAACAAACCTCTGAGCAGTATTGAAGACTATTTTTTCCCCCTTTTCTCTTTTACTGCCACCTGCTCTGAGTGTACACCCTGCAGGAAACTTCTGAACAGACCAGCTAAAACATATGTAAAATAAAGAATGCTTAGGATTACAATAACCATCTAAGGACTCCTGGTACCAACAAAGCAAACACAGACTTCACAGAAGAGATCCCTGTAAGACTGCAGCATCCAAGTCAAGAAATCCACCAACACGCTAGTGCTCCTAAGAACACATAAGCTGCATCTCTTTGTTCCTGCCAAAAAATAAATCTCAATGTAAAGATTAAGAGATGAAGAGTAAGTAATGAAAGAGACAGGAGTATGACAAATGCTGGAACAGCTACATGAACCCCAGCATTCTTCTTATTGTAAGTAAAAAACTTATAATATCAGTAATTTTCACATTCATTATGTTCTAGGAAATTGCAGACTTTTGTCTTCTCATATCCTTGACACACTGTAACAAAAGAAGTAGTAATATAAATACATATTATTATGGAGACACTGATATGTTTCTCATCTTATATCCCCTTGCCATTCCTAATTAGATGCTGAAGAGAGTTTAAAAACTCAGAAACTGAGAGTTCAAAATCATTTCATATTGCTTTCACAAAATACAGGTATGTGAAGCCCCTTGTTTTGATTACACAAAATAAATATTCATTCTGATGTGAGTAGAAAATAAGGGAATCACTCCCTTGAGTGGAAACATCTATGGAAAAGATTTTAAAAGCTCCTGAAAACTTCTTTAGGTATTTAGCTGTTACTTTAGAGGAGAAACAGAAATCCTCCTAAATACTTCAAGCCTGCTTCTAGCTTGCAACTTAAAAAAAGCTGGAGAATTAATCTGTGTCTTAACAGCAACACTAACACAAAAATTCTTCACCAATTAGAACCATAACACAGATGACTCTCCAGAAAACAATGTGCATGAACTAAGATAGCAGTAATTCTGAAAACTCCAAAACGGCTACAGATGAATGGAAGGGAAAAAAAATCAAGGGAGCAGGAAAAGAAGGATCTCAGTATTTTAATTAAATCACCAAAGTAGAGACACATGCAGTGAGAGTAACCTGTAGTTTTTCAAGGGGTGTAGGAGTTTCTTATCCAACCACTAAGCCAGTCTCCTGCCTGAGGCTCCGTGCAATGGAGAGAGGGCAGATAATGGGCAGGGGGATCAAACTGCTCCAAGAAATGTCTCACCCCTCAGAAGCACACTGAATTCAGCTACAGTTTAGCAATGCATATTAATTTCCAGTGCGTAAACTAACACTTGAAACATACTAATATCTCACGCCAGCTTTATTCCTGGTAACATTTACTTTTCCCTAAAACTGTCAACAGGGCTCAAATACAGTAGATCCTTTCAGCAATGCAAGATGAGAGTTCTTCACCCAAGTGTTAGTATTGTACAGACTTTCTTTCAAAATAGTGCAATTCTCTGCTCAGTTAGCCTCTGTACCACAGAGAACTGGGGGTCTTTCAGAGGCCAACTCTAGATCAAGTACATGGGTGGCAGCATCCTTGCAATGTTTTCTGTTGGCAGATTCCTCCTTGGGGTCCCACTCAGGTCTGCGAGGCACCATTGCTTCCATGGCCCAGCAATGCTATTACTAGGCAATAAAATAAATGTCAAGAAACTTACTGGCAAAGTCGCTGCATCTGCAGAAGTCAAGATTATTTGTAAGGTGCTTTGGACTACAGAAGTTGTTCTGAGGATCAGTTAAGGGAGTGACACATTACTGGCAGCTTTGGAGCCAGTGGTAATGATTTCTACTCACTGAACTTGACCAAAACAAGAGAGGGAACCACAATGAGCAGATCTGACACACACTGTGTCATCCAGCAGATTTCATGGCACAATAAGCTTTACAAAGGTGTTTCACAATGGCAGTCCTGCTACAAGCAGAACCAGTCCACTTCTGAAAATGCAGAACCATTACTTATCTGCACTGCCTTAGGTTTGATGGAAGAAATCAGACTCATTTCTGAAGCAAGTAAGGACAGATCAGCAGGGAGAGATCCATGTCTAGCCAAAAACACAGAAGGAAGATGCCTGCATTTGGATTTCAGTTAGGCTGCACCACATTTAAACCATGCCCTTTCGTGCTTATCATGCTCCCTACTTGCACAGGGACAAGAAATGTGAATCTTGAGATGGTGTCACACTGAAAAAAGGATACAAGAATTCCCTCTGATGGTGCATTACTAAGGAGATAACCAAGGATCTAAAGATATCCTTCCTAAATTTTAAGAAGTCAAAACTGGAGAGACATGGTACGGAAAGAATCTTCCATTTCCTAACCTGTCACCAACATGGCAAAGATGTGAACATAGGAGTAAAACCTTCTGCCTGTTACAGTTCTGGACATGTACCTCAGCTTGATATAGAAAACAGAGGTCACGAGAAATATATTTGGCATTCATATATGATTGTGTGTCCAAAATAAATCTTTACTTGGGTTGTCAGCCTAGCTCCTACTTCCCTTGAACTTGTCTCTATAGACTCCAAAGAACACTCTCAGACGAAAAAAATGATAACAGGATACAGGGAAACAAAAAGCAACTAAGAAGGTAATTAAAGGCTACCCTATTTGACATGAGACACAAGTCTAAATATTACAAAATATGATATCTTAGAAGTAACATCTCTACATTCAACAATTTCAGAGTGATCTGAGCCCCCAGTGATCAAAAGTTCGAAAGTTAGCTTTGCTTATTAAAAAGCAGATGAGCAAGTCTTTAATCTATGTTTAACCTGAGAGCTAAGGACAGGAGTGTTAATACCAATACAGGAGTACATTATATACACAACAGTTTAGTTACTTCTTTCACTGCCCACAAATTATGCATCAAAGACACCATGGGACTGCTCGAGCTCTTTAGGACAGGTTAAGTCGCACTAGATCCACACGGATAACAAAGAACAAGCACAGTGTGGTGATGTCAACATGATTTTAAAGTACAGGAAGATTGTATTTTATGCAGCATCATGTCCCCAGTATTTAAATGTTCCCTATCTTGCCACAGCCAGAACCCATGGCAGAAAAGCAGCAGAGAGAGTGGAGAACTGGGACAAAACCCAGCAGCACAGAAAGATCTCAGCAACAGAACAGAGGTTTGACCGGAGAGTCTTCTTTGGCATTTCCTAAATGTGGTATAGTCAACACTGTACTTCGTTTCAGTGAGCAAGAAGCATTTTCCAGGTGAAATAACCTCCTTGTTACACATTTATAGAGAGTTATAGAAGAACAGCACATATTACCTATGCTGTATGCCATTGCAAAATTGTATTGTTTGCAGAAGGAAGCAATTAATATTCAATATTATGTACAATTTCAATGCAACAACAAGTCAATCCAGAAAAGTTATTAAAATTGCATGCTTGTTCAAGCTCAAGGTAAGTCAGACTTGCTCTGCAGTGCACAATAAAATTAATTTTATCAGTGTATAAGGCTTTTTTTTTTGTAAGCTCAGGGAGAAAATTTTGACTTCTTATTCTGTTTTGAAAATATGGCTATTCTATTGGGTTTGGGGTTTTTTAAATACAGTAATTTGCAATACAGAATGATGGCAAACCTGTGCTAAAAGGCTCTGTTATGAAAACCTTATGAAAAGAAAAAGGATTTCCATATTCAATTAAAACATTCTATTAACTTCAATTGTATTCTACAGTTTGAGAAAAATTATAAGGCTGCTCATTTTTTAAAGAAAGGAACTGCATTCTGTAACAGCTTTTTGTTACTAATTTGTTTGAAGAACATCCTTTATTTTTCCATCTGTTTTGTTTGTAAACATCTGGTTTATATACCCTTAAAAGCAATGGATATTTTTGTTGCTCAGACAAATTAGTTAATATGACAATTAATTCCTACTCCCAAACAAGTCTTGTTTCCTGAGTTTGATTTACATAAAAGTGTTGAGACTTTCACAATGTGGATAATCAGATACAGTGACACAGCATGCATTTGACAGCAACAGCTTCAAAGAACTTCAAATTTCTCTACATCAAATAACATCTGAAGATGAGCGACATACTCAACCTACAGAGAAACAGTAAATATACATTCCAGCTATTAAAATTTAAATTATTATCTTTCAAAAAGGGATCTTCATAACCCCATAATCAAATGGCTTCTATCAACAGAAACATTTCCATGTCTAGAAAAGCATTCTAAAGAGTCTCAGAATTGGATATTTATGGAAATAAGATGACTCCTGGATTGTCATTTTGTTTTCATGTTATTCATACTCTTTCTGAAGTTACAAATGCAAAGAAATTTTCTGTTTCAATGATGCACAATTTTGCTACCAGTTGTGACAGTTATGCCTATATTTCAACCCTGACTCAAAGAACTGAAGAACAAAATCAAACATGTTGAAACTGGTACACAATAACTACACCAGTTTTTCCTAAGTGTGAATATATTGAAATAATCCAAGATAACATCAGAATAGTAGTGTAATAACACAGTTTGACCTGAAACAAAATTTGGGCTCAAATTTTTGAATATTATTATGTGTTCAGAAAACTTCCATTTGTTCTGATACCAAAATCTATATATCTTTAAGTATCAGATAGTTACAACTGTATTATTTTTAATCCAGCTCTTAAAACTCACAGTAAAAATAGAAGATTGAAGTTGAGTTCTTCTTCTGTCAAGCTGATTCCCCATAAAGCTCATAAAGCTTGTGCTGTAGTTTCTTCTAAAAATTTTCTTAACAATTATCACTGCAAATGGACTAAAGCTAGGAGAGTGTGCCTACTCACACCCTGTGGCTAAATAAATATACTACTCAGTGCTAGTTTATATAACATGCAACAGGACACAACAGATGCTGCAGATTTTGAAACAAGCACAATCTGAATCTGTTTTCACTAAAATGGACATAACCTGCTAATTTCCAGTTTGGCAGAATATTATAGTGTCAAAAATAATTTAAAAAATAAGGCAATAGATAAATAATTGTAGTGTTCTCTTCAAATTCACCAGTATATATTTTATACTTAATTGAAAGCAACACTCCTCTGGTTCACAAAAGTATTTAGGGCACCAGTACCAATTCTTACCAAACACAATGTGATATTGCAATAAAATTTATATAATCTGGGTGTTTCCCTGGAGATAAAAGGCCTTGTAGGTGAAGTACTATCCAATAGCATATCTGGACACTAAATTGGAAACTATATATATTGTTTCAACATAGAATGTTGTACATTATAGGACCATCTTCTACATTGATATCGTCTGTGGGAATTCATGGTCCTGTGACACTACAAATGATTTTCTAATAATAACAGGACCAAACTTGTTTCTCTCAAGAAGTGTAACTGCTGTTCAGACACTTAAAATTACAAAACACCAAATTCTAGTGCAATATTTCAGCTGGTCTAAGTGATACATATCCCTACTGCCAAGCTGACTGAATTAGAAACAGTAATTATAGTGCAAATAAAAGCATACTGTGTTTGGGGGGTTGCCCCCCCCTTTTCCTTTTACTCACTTTCTTAATAAAGTCAGGGATCTCCTTTTTCTCTGAAAGGTGGTTTAAAGAGGAGCAGCATTCCACCTCCAAGACATATCCTTCACTGTTGACTTCACCTTTTGAAGACCTAAAGAGGCAGACAGAAAAGAAGGATCAATTTCTGTTGTTACAACTGGATACACAGATACCCCATTTTCAAGTATTTCTCCTGGAGAGCTAAACTTCAGACCAAAATTTGCTTCCCACACATTTCCCCCACTGAGCATAATGCAGTTCTGACAAGTGGCAGCTACAGTGTCTGACCCACATGCTAGGGGAGCAGACCACACCAACGACCATGGATGGTGGGATGGATGCCTCAAGAACTTCCAGATTTCTTTTTCTGTCCAAGAAACACTTTTGCAGCCTGGCATCTAGGGCCAAAACCAAGGAGATGCACAGGTGATATAACTCAGGATATACAAAAAGAAGGTTCCAATGCAATGGTCTGACAAATGCTCTGCGCCCCACAAGGCAGCCTGATACAAGATGCATTTCAGACAGCAATTAAAAGAAATCCCTTCTCTTTATCTAGAACCATTCCAAGTCAAGATCTAAAATCAGGGGCTAATCAAAATAGTTTAACCTTCAGTCTTATGTTTTGTTTTTGAGAAATGTAAAGCTGTGCCTGATGTCCCTTCTCTTTCGGAAGAGACTAAAATAATAAAAAGCAAAATAATTCAAAGCAAAAAAAAAAAATCTGCTGTATGCTTTTTCTGAACAAATGAGCACTGTGTAAATAAGGTATTGCTCAAAATATGCCAAGGGAATGTTTCTAAGTTATACTGAATGCTCTTCAGAAACAGCCTGCGGGCAGCGCTACTGAAGGCAGTTTTCATCTCCTCCAGACTCCCATGAAAGGAAACTGATATACCTGATCAATAGAGGATACCTAGACAATCACTCACTTTCTTAGTTTTTCAGAAGAACACATGGAAGAACATTAAAAATAAAAGCTAGCCTGCCATTCCTGGGATTCATAACAATGCAGTTATCTAACACTTCACAGAGAATCAAAAGATCTAGCTCCAAGTGAAGAGCTAATCCTAGCCAGCAGGTGTTTGATGCCTGGGTACCTAGGGGACAGGAAGAAAGGTACAGAAGTTTGAACTGGGAGCACTGAGGAAGCAGCAAAACAGCCAAACAGGGGCTTGGCAGGCTTGCCATGCTTGCAAAAGCAAGCCTGTGCAAAAGGCCTGTTCTGGGGACTGGCACTGTGTGACACATAGAACACGCTTCAGCTACAGATAGTCCCAGGGGCTTTCCCGAGACATTTACAGCTCCCGGAGCCATGCCATGCGTAGGCAGCTGACTGCAAACTGGCAGTGTTTCCTAGGCAATACTGCAGACATGTGCTATATTTGGTCCTCCCACTTTCACACAGGCTGCACTCTTCACTTCATTTCTATTATCTCACTTATACTTGAACAGGTGGTAGCAGACTGTGCATTGTTTGGTGACATTGAAGTCCTTTCCCTATTTGTTTATCCCCTCTTTTATAGGTTCTTATAACCTGTGGTTCCATTCTCTACTTCATTTGGGACAAAAATTTTAACAAAGCATTGGTGTTCATGAAAATTCTCCAAACATCTTTATAGAATTTACACAAGCCATTATTGGGGGACTAACAGTATTCCAGCACTACTCCTCTGCAATGGGCACAATTAAATTAATTTATGCAGCAACAACAACATTGTCAAGAAAATAAAAAATCACTTTGAGAGGGACAAAACATGTACTGCAGACAACCATTTTTCCTGTTCTCAAGTCCTAGATAGGAAAATCTATTCTGTGCAGATTTTCTGCCACAGAGGAACTCAAGAACATAAAAATAAACTTTAGAAAGCCTCCCTGCTAGTGTACTTACAATCAGACCTACTTTTTTTTTTTTCTATCTGAATATGACTAACAGGAAAAGTAGCCCTGATGTAATCTAGCCATGCTCCAGACAGAATTAATATGAACTAGGGTTCTCTTAATGCTCAAGCAATTGACAAAATATCAAAACTGCCACTCGATATTGCAAAGTCAAGTCCATACAACATCAAGTGGAGCAAATACAACTCTCCAGTGCTTTGGCTGTTGTCTAACTACAAACCAGAAGTGTGTTACCAGCAACAGACAGCAAGGAACCACGTCCATTTTAGACAAGCAATCCCATTTTAAGGGGTCAACTGCAAAACTTTACAAATTCAAGGAACAAACATCTCCATTATTTCCCTACTTGGAGAGAAGCTCCTTTCCAGCCCAGCTGAGGAAGCCACTCCTCTCCCAGAGACTGTAAAATACTACAGCTCAAATTCAAAGTTAAGATATCAAATCTCAGAAATTAAGTATGTGTCATGGTATTTCTGTGTCCACCCATTTGGCAAAGGCTGTTCATAATTCTGGCAGTGCCAGCTTTCTCTGGCACTGAGGAAACTCACTATTCTAATTACTCTGAAAGAATAAGAAAGACTGTATTTTAATGTTTAAATCCCCTGGCTACCTGAAAAAAGAAATCCTTTTCAACTTATATTGGTAAAGTTTATAGAAAGGTATAAGGAACAGAGAAGCTGGCCTGGAACCACTCTCTCCTAATTCCTCCCTTCTCCCTGAACAGCTCCCTGAGCTCTGATTTTGTGCAATTTTTTGAGGACCTGCTTCCAACTTCTTTGAAAGGAGTAAGAGTTATCTGAGATACAGATTATATCCATAAAAATATAGTAATTATTACTACAGCTGCTTAAAATGTCCTGTTTAACTCCTTTAAGAAGCACTTACTTTAAAATACACTTGCTGCTTGAAAATATTTAATTGGAGACAATTCCTTCTCTAACAGTTTGGGGGCTACCTCTGCACTAGGGCTTATGAAAGAAATGGCATCTAATACAACTGCACTCTGTTAGGAACATTATTTTACAGAACACACTTAACAGATCATATTTAAGCCCATAAAATCCTTAGTTAAAATCTTCCAATAGAAGGACGCTATATTTCCAAGAAGTATTCTTCCATGCTCTCAAATAAATTATGTCCCTATATGTTAAAAGTAAGCCTTTGTCTATACTGGTAGTTTTCACCTTTTTAGGAAAACTTTAAAAGCCAGTTATTCTGTCAAAAAAAACCAAACAGAATAAGAGCCATAGCTTTTCACATGACAATAACAAATACCTGTGGATGTCACAGACCACAAAAATAATTTTCTGAGCAAAGCTAGGTGGGCAAGGAATTGTTTCCAGTCTCTATGCAATAAACAGTGCATTTCACACATGTATCACAAAGTATTTCATAAATATCATAAAAGTATCTCATTAAACTCTTTGAATATTATTAACATAGCCATAGAGAAGTAGATAATTATAGGTACAGGTAAATTATGTATTAACAGAAATTAATATAGTTTTAGTTTTATTAATTTAATGGGACTACTTTTAGGACCACTTTCATTAGAAACTATGAAATAGGACCCCCACAAAATGTACATCTATCAAGATCCCAGAAGCAAGAGAAAAAGTCCAAAGAGCACAGTTTCTGTGCTCTTGCATTCTTCTGCTTTCTTTTGAAAAAGGACTAATATCAATCGTGAGAAATAACCCAATAATCCATACCCTGGAGTCTCTTACCAGTTTTATAGCACAGGATGTTACTGGGAGTCCAACATATAAAATATTATAAAATTAAAGCAATGGTTTTATGTAAAGTTGATTTTCACTTTCCCATCATAAAATATTTTTCAACAAAAAAGCAGAAGAGAAAGAGAAATGCTGAGATCTGTTTAGTCAAAAAAATGTGTAAGCTCCAGCAGTTCTAAAGATCTTCCTTTTCTTCTGGATGCACAGTCAGCAAGTTCTTCCTTTTCTTTTTGTCCTCCTAAGCTGGAAAATTGAATCTTCCTCCCTTCACTCCTGCAAACATTTGGGGGGGTTGTATTACCTTTATTCCTCTGATAAAAGAAATTGCTGGGTTAATTAAAAAAGGTTCAGCCCTGAAAGAAGCACACATGGATACATTCATGCTGTACCGTCTTGGAAGCCAGGATGAACCAGAGGAGCTGCTACATTTGGACTCACTACAACACCCTGTACTCACTGTAATACATTTTGGGATACCAGAGAGGGAACACAAGGGACAGTGTGAACAACACTGGCACTTCCCCTGCAGTAAGGAAGGGCCATCTCCTGCCTCCTGCTCCAGGAGAGGACAACCACTGGTTGGCCATGGAGATTGACAGAAAACTTCATTGAAACTCACACACCCTGGGCTTTCACTTGTTTTACTTCATTATACATTGTTTATCATTAACAATTTTCCTGAAGAAGGGTTCTTCTGCCACTGTAGGCACCTTCAGTGTTCACCATGGGCAACCTTAATCATAGGATGGCAAAGAGTTGAGGTGGAATTTCAGTCTGCCTGATGCTGAGCAGAGGGACAGCATTTGCAGGCCTGGTGGGATGGGGGGTAGAGGGTACCCTCAAATTTTACCGGTATGGAAAGGGCTCAGGAACACAGACTCCCAAAAAGCATCATCCTGAATCCTAAACAGGGCTTCTAGTGCCACTAAACAAGAAGATTATACATAGAATAAATAAGGTTTTAATTGGAAGTTCACTGGCCAAAAATATGTTACAATGGTTGTTTCACTAGGTTGTCATTTCCTGCACAGCTGTTTGCTGTTAAGCACCGTTTCGTGGTAGAAAAACCATAACCAGCTGTGGAGAACCAGTAACTTACACAGTAACTATTAAAGCTGACAACTCGGTGTCCATTACAAACTGGTTCCAATCCTTTCCAGATACAAGAAGGAATTGAGGAAGCCAACATTTGGTCCTAATCTTCCTGAAGTTCCCTATGCCCATGAGCTCAGCAAGCCAAAACACACTTGTAAACTGCACAGACACTCTACAATTCCTATTTCATTAAGATGATACTAAGAATGTAAGTGCAGTTTTGAGATTGTCCACTACACAGGAATAGCTCTACCATTCAAATAGAACTGTACATCCACAACAAACTGGTCTACATTCCAAAAACAATAAAACCACACCAAAGTGCTTAACATGAGCAGTTGGTATCTCTACAGTTTCAGGTTAAAAATCCAGCAAAACTAGAGTATCTGAAAACCAACAACACAACAACTAAAAATTCTAAACTAAACTAGATTTTATGAGCCCATCCAAAAACCACGCCATTTTTATAAAAATAAAAGCTCTGCATCCTGAAAGCCTTGAGTCTAACCTGTGTGACACTGTTTTAATGTTATAACCGAAACATTTTCCTTACTATAGGGAACCTTATCATTGAAATATGTATTATTTGTTAGTAAAATTTATAAACTTTTTTTAATGACAGTATATAAGGTTTCTTGAGAAAAGTCTGGGCATGTATTGATACACAAGCATCTTTAATGTGCAGTGTTTATAATTTTCAGAATACAGATGAAAGAACATTTATTTTGGGTCACTGTTAAAAGTTATTGTCAGGAAATATGTATTTCTTTGAACTTATAACAAATAACAAGCCTTCAAAACTCAAACCATTGTCCTTTGAGCTAAAGGAAGATATCTGTTGACCCTTGGGCATGGAATAAATATTATCTTTTCATTAAGTTGAAATCAGCCTGCTGAGAGCAACAACACATGCTGCATTTGCACATAAACCTGTTTGATCCTAATGCTCATGAAGATAAATTCAGGTATTTCTCAGCTTCAAGGTTAAATCCTTCATGAAAATCAAACAGACAGAAGCACACACATTTATATTCAAACTAAAAATACATTGTATCAATGCAAAGTACCTACTTTCACCAAAGTGAAAACACCAAAGTCAAATACCAGCAAAATCAGGAAACTGTAAAAATCTTGATTTACTATTAAACTTTTGAACTCAGTCTGTCATATTCCTTTGCAGATAAACAGAGTTCTTGTTATCCAACTAATGATAGTTTGCATTTTGTCAGGACTAACAGATACAGGAATTATAGAAATGGAATTAGAATCATCTCATCAAGTGAATCTCTACAACACCTGACACCTCATCATTTTGCAGAAAGGGGAAACAGCTGCAACCCTGTTTGACGTAAATACAGAAATTTAGAACATTTGGAAACTCTAAAAAATTATGGTTAAATTATACTACTTAGTCTACTTCTGCAGAACAATGTTTCCCTGTTGATTGCTTTATTGACTGAAGGCAAAACCTGTAGATGGTATGTCCTAAGACATAGATGGAACAGTGGAGAGAAATTCTTTGGAATACCATTTATATCCCCTGCTTCTCTATCACGGTGACATGAAGCATCTGCAAACAAGTCAAAACTATTGTAAGCAGACAGTTTATGAGCCCAGATCCTGTATCTTTCCTGGTAAAAGAGAATGGAGGTTTCCTTCCAGTGCTGAGTACTGAGAAGGGAACACCAAAACATTTTAACTGACATTGAATTTTGAAACTTAAGATACCAGACAGGGGTATCACACTACAGGTTGCTGGGAACAAGTTAAAGCTGCTTTGTTATAATTTTGTTCAGGGGCTGACTTAGCAATTTCTCTGCAGGGAACAGGTAACCTGCAACAGCCACAAGCTGTCAAAAATAACAACGCACCCAAGACACCAGCACAGAGATTGTTAAAGCAAAAAAACAGTGAGTGTAGAAATAAAAGGCCAAGGAGAAAAAGGTTATTGCACACACAAATAACTACTGATTTCTGTTCCTCAGGAATGTAAGCAACGTATGTGTTACTCTCCTCATCTTGGCTAGCCAGAACCTCCCAAATACGTCCCTTCCATCAGCAGAGACCTACTGTCACACGTTCACACTTTTCAGGTACCAGCTTTTATTGCCTTTCCTGAGATTCTAAGTGTAAATCAGTGTGAAACTACCCTTCTCAAGTGTGAGTATGAATAGCAGGCCACACCTATGCTTCACTCTTGGGGCCTTCCCTAAATTCAGGGAAAAAAAATCTATAAAAACCTGGGCTCAAAGAGTTTTCTTCACACAACTGATACAAGATTCTTCAAGATTTCTTCTTCAAGAAACCCACATATCTCAGAAGTCAGCACAGACAATAGAACAACTAGTGCTTTTTGGTTAAGTCCACTGAAATTTAGAGGGGGAAAGAAAGTATTCCTGAGAATTGAATTTATTATTCTTTTATCCGACTCTATTCTGTGTGACTTTCAAATCACTTTCCTCAACTGCTTAGTGTACACCATACCATTAGATGCTACAGAAATATTTAAATTTATTATATCAAAATATTTATATTTAAATATTTAAATTTAATGAGAGCAATGGCAGAGTTGTTTAGCAACTTGGTGGACAACCTTCATGCCCATTGCCTCTAAAGAATTAAACACTCCTACATTTATTTCACTTACTTTAATTGAACATGATGCCTTTTGCACTGTAAACAATTGCATTGTTGATTTTTTAAAAATTTGTCCCTTAATTCCATATTTTTCCTAACATTTCCAGTGGATAATCAGTGGATAATCCGGTCCCACATACATGTACAGCTTACATATAAGTTAGGGATGTGTTTCTTCAAATGTCCTACAGCAGGAATTATTCCTATTTCCATATTTACCACAAATGATTACATAGCCAAGATAACAAAGTCAGAGATACCAGTACAGATTAAACAGAAAGTTACCAATATAGCTTTAAAAGTTACCTTAACGTACAATGCCATTGCAATTTCACTAAGAACATTTTGAAACTACAGGACAAAGGCAAAATTGGATAAAAATAACACTAACAGGTACTGTTTCCACGAATTCTAACGCACAACATCCCTCAGCACTACCTTTTCCATTTTATTGTTGAACAAATTCAGGCACTGCAAATCTCACTGACAGCAGTTCCTGATGCCCATCATCTGCTGCAGCTGGCATAGCCTCTTCCTACCTCTGGAGAGGCAGACCTATAAAACTAAGTCCTCAAAGCACAGGTCAACAGTATTAATTTTAAACCATAAAACTGACACAGAAAAGTGCAACACTGACTAAAGACTAATTCAAGCATTCAGTTCTGTCTCTGTATAGATGGAACTGGCATTACTGTAGGCACTAACGCAACAATTTCATTTCTGTTCCATTCAGGGAGCAAAAAAGGGAAGGTGGGAAACACCCTCGGTATCTGCCAGACAAAGGACAGATGAGGTGCAGAGTGTTGGAGCCACCTGTGGTGAAACACCTGCAGTGAGAAAAGAACTGCAGCCTCAGGTGTTCTGCAGGAAGTGCCCAGGAAGCCCAAGGGGGGGGTCCCACATCAAGGTACAGTTTTTTGTGACTCTTGGCTCCCCATGAACACCATACCACCAAAGGGATGGATTTGTACTCCACAACATAAATGATGTTACTACTGATCTTACAACTGTAGCTGGACTGCTTTTACTCCTAAAAATCTTACAACAGAAATAAACACTCATCTGATCTTAGCCTAAGCAGACCTAACTTTTACCCACAATTTAACTGTTATACACAGAGACAGCCTTGAGATGACAAGACACCTGACAGTCCTCAGGGGAGTCATTATCAGCAGAGTTTAATCATTATCAGCAGTGTAATGAGAAAGGTCAATTAAAAAAATTAACAGTATGTCATTTTTTTTAATACTGTTACATATTTTTAGTCCCCAGCTGTTTGTGGAATGACATAAACTTGCAGTTCAGATACAGGTGGTCTCCATGCATGCCATAGTCATCTGAAATCTGTGCAACACACATCTCTATTCACTGCACTTGGCAATGCAAATATCTGGTGCACCCACACACTATGGGAGAAGCTGCTTCCATGCTCTCAGCGGAGCTCAGGAACATTTAAGCTACATGAAACATCAAACTGATGTAATTTCCCGTTCTGGTACTTGTTTTTTTCCTGCTTCACCACGTCTCTTCCGCTTCCCTAGGCAGTCAGAAATGACAGATAAGAGAATGCAGAGAAACGGACTGTGAATGTAAAAGGAAATATAATTGGTTCAAGACTCTCTGCTGTCTTCAATTTTGTACAGTCATTTACAGCTGTCTAAAGTGTGTGACACTGGCTCCCAAGTGAGTGAGCAGGCAATTAAGATTTTGTACTATTCCACAATCACTCTGCACAGATGTAAACTACTTGATACAGTGTGAGAGCAGTGACACCCTCAGCGCTCTGGCTCGAGGACCCCATCACTCCACTGAGAAGGAACCTGCTCTTTCCTGACAGGTCTTCAGAGCTCAGACCTGGAAGACATTGAACTCTTAGACCCCTAACCAACAGAAGTCCTTAAGTGCTTACTTAACATTACAAACTCATGCATGTAAATACTTCCATTGCTTGCAGCAAGGTACTGTGTAGGCAGGGAAGGCAAGGCCCCAAAACCACGCAAGTTCAGCCCAACGTCACTCAACAAGCCCACTGTTCAGCCAAACATTCTATGTTTTAAGCATAAAACTGGAAGCCATTTAAACAATAATATCAGGCAAGCCAGCATGAAGTTCTGTATTAATAAAACTAAAATCAAGTCAAGGTAGATTAAGAGTTATTTTAGAAGCTCAGATTGCCTGTGACACCTAATGCCAACGTATATCTGCTAACAAAACACAGAACTTTTTCCTTAGGTCAGAGGCTGAATTTCAACTCTGTCCATAACCCCTATCAACTGGCTACCATGCTGCAGCAAATTGAATGGTGAATGGTCTGCTTTTTAAATAGAGGTATAAACCAGCTACATCCTTTCCTTCAGGCATCAGCACAAAGAGAGGGACTAGAATTAGCAGATGGAGGTTTAATTACCTGCCAGCCTTCAGAATTGGTCATTGTAAGAAGGGCTAGACTGGGGAATGCAGCTAATGTAGGAAACTGTAGAGAATGGCTGCAACAATACAGGTGGCTGCAGAGCTGAGGGGGGGCGGATAATGTTAAATTAGCTTTTAAATAATTAACTAAAAATCACATGTTTACAAATATCCAGAAAATTTTCATTTTCTTCTGGGCTATTTAACAGCACATCCTACTGATTTTTTTTAGAAATCACATTAATTCATAAAAGAACACAATTCCTGTTTCTTTATTCATCTTCAGACTTTGATTATGTAAAACATTCTTAGTACATTTTAAGAAATGAGCAAAGCAGGAAAGCAATCTTCCTATTTATGGAGTTTGCACTGACTAAAAATTTGAAAGAACTTGTATTGTTTAGAAGAAAGAAGGGCCTAAAGTCTACAGATAAATTTAAGAAGTATGCATCAGTACCACAGTTCTCAAATTAATTGCATTAACTGTAACCATCTAAACACAAAATATGCCTTTTCTAAGCAAACAGTTCTTCTGTCATAATTTAATCTAATAAATTCCTAAAGGGTACCCACAAGACCATCCTCACAAACTGTCATGCATAGGGCTTGTTTGTTTGCCTCTCATGACAACACATCCCAAAATACAGAGCATATTTCAACTTGTTATTCTCCAAGTCGCCTGCCAAACTGCAGACAAATTGTAAACATGAAGAACATGTTAAGCCTATTCAAGCCCACAAAAAAAAAAGAAAAAAGAAAAAAGAAATACCAAAAAAACACCGCAAGTCTTGCACAGTAAACTCTGCTACAATTTCCTGATGTAGGTCAAAACTCAGCAGGAAATCACATTGTCTATTTTTATCCCAGTTCACTGGAAGTGCTTTACCTTTCTGTTTTCTTGATAAGCACAGCCCTGAAGATTTGTTCCTGGGGAGTTTTCTCTTTTTCATCAGTTGGTTGCACAAAAGGGTGGACAGCAGCCAAGACAAAGCCCTGCTGGTACAATTCTTGCAGCTGAGCTGGAAGATCACACAAGGAGGAGAGCTTGATTGCAGATGATCCTGGCAGCTCAGCTGGAAACAAAGAAATTGGTCAATAATCCAAACACTGGACTATCATATAATTTAAAATCCAGGCTCTTCAGAGTCAAGTAAGCTTCACACTGATCTACAATATTAACACCAAAACTAACCTTTCCTGAGACCCATTTTGTATTTCATATTTTAAGCAGGCTGTCTTGGCGAAGGGACTTGTATTACACAAGAGACTCGTGCCATAAACAAGAAGTCAGATACATTAAAATGCCAAATTCACTACATAGTCTGGCAGAGATAAGGCAAAGAATTTAATAAAAACAAGGCAGTTGGTCAAAAGATATTCTAGGTTCTAGTAGTCATCATAGTAATACAAGTGGAGGAGTGAGCCACAAGTCAAAACACAGAACAAGAGAAAACAGACAGTCAATGAAGGCAGAACACGTCAAATTTAGAATCCATAAAAGAAGCATCCATCTACACAAAATCAGACTACAAGATCACTGATGCAAAATGCTGATGAGAACAAGCATCTGCCAATATGTCTGAAGAGAATTCTGAGGGTATATTGATAATAAGAATGCTGAGTGATGCATACCTATAGCAATAAACCTTTTAGAATAAACACTAAATCTTATACCTCTGGGTTTAAGCAAAACTATACATATTAGAGATGAGGATGAGACATAGTATATGAAAATAATCCTTTCCCAATCTGCTTACTGCAAGGTTTTATGCCTTCATGTCAAGTATTTGTTGCTGACTCCTGTCATGCACTTGACATATACATTGATATTTCAGTCAGTATAGCAATTGCCCTTATTTCTTTGGAGCTTGTGGGATTCAAAAGAAAATCCTATAAATCACCTAACAATCTTTTGTTCTCTTTTTCTCTACATCAGTAATTCCTCATACACTTTTCATATTTTAAGGGAAATGACATCTCTCTTTCCTGACCTTTGACTCTTCATTTCCATCTCACTTGGAGGATATTTATTATGTCATCTAAACCACGCCAGGGCATACAGGGTGGTGAGGTGCTGGATGTTCTTCCCTCCCACTGAAACCAAGAGGGAGGGGATGCTGCAAGAAACATAACAGAGGTTCCCAGCACCTTGCAAGCCTTTGCTGAAAAAAATAAGCAGTGGAGAATAGTTTGTCTGAAAGAAGCCAGCAATGCAAAATAAGGTTTCATTGTACTGCTTTTTCCATCAAACTGTATGGCTACCCTTTATGAATAATTTAAGGGGTTATCAAAAAACTAATAAATATTCAAACCAGATAATACCAAGGAATAATTTAAATAATAATAGAAGAGATGTGCTTGGTATGTTTTTTTCCTCATACAAGACTATGTTCCAGAAGGGAATAATGGAACTTTTTGACCAGAAGTTTAAGATGTAGAATTTTTTATTATTTTTACAAATAAAATGAGATCCAAGCAACATGCACATTCACAGACAATAGGGCTCTACCTTCTACAACAGCATGCAAATCACTTCAGAGTCATAAAAGAGATGGCACAATGAATAATGCATAATAAATAATAAACCCAACAGTTATTTACTGGAGCCTACTGAGGATCAAAATAGGGAAACCCAGATTTTAGAACTCCATTTCCCTCTTGGGGCCCAGAGACTCCAAGTATTTTTGACTACACTGCAACTAATTAATTTCTAAATGAGGGGTTTACTTGCATACAATGGAACGACTAAACACTACCCAGTACTCTTAATTCTGGTCATGGTGCTCCAATTTTTAACCATCACCTATGAAAACTGATGCTTGCCTGGCATATCTATGTAGCATCAGGACTCTTCTGAGGATAAGCTTGAGTAAAATTAGTCTAGTCATTAACATGGGAGACTGACTGCTTCCTCCTAAAAGCTAAACATGAGGAGAAAGTGTGGAAATGCATGTAATAGGAGCCTTGGGATGTAACTTGATTTAAAAAGAAACGTAATAAAAAAGAGAGATGGGTAGGATCATGCAGCTAGCTCATTCTACTACCTAGAGGCAGGATCAGTTGTAGTTTACTTATTTCTCGGTTTTTCTCCTCTATTTTTAAAAATCTTTAGTAATGGAAATTCCACAAGCCCCCTAAGTAATTTTTCAGCATTTCTCTATTCTTCCTACTCAAAATCCTTTCCTAGCATGGGGCCTAAATTTCCCTCTCTCAAATTCAAGACTGCTACTTCCCCACTAGTGTATTTCTTTTCTGCGACATTTTTTAACTCCTAACACCGATCATGCCTTAATCTTACTTTCTTTACACTGTCCTAAACTCAATCCTTTCAATGTTCCAATGTTCCTCATGTGTTTGGGCTTTCTAAGTAACTTTTGATGTTCTCTCCTGATTCTCTTCAACTGGTCCACATTTTTCTTCTAGTACCTAATTTTGAACACAGTGATGCAGCACAAGTCTCACAACTGCTCTACAGAATGGAAAACTGTAACACTTATTACATCCTATGTCAGTTTACATCATCTGGGGGAAAAATACCCAAAGGAAATTCTTCTCCCCATAACTAACAGTGGCAAATTTTCCTGTTCTTCATGAATTTTAGGATTTTTCCTTTCAGTTCTTAAGGGCCATTCTGGATTCTGACTTTCACAGCATGAACAGCACTTCTCAGACTGGCAAACTGTAATAAACATACTCAGCAGTCAGTTGCTAAAACAGCTAATGATAATGATGAATTTTAACAGACTCTGGCCACAACAATTTTAAGCCTTACAGTTAATACATCTTTTTGGTTTGATACTGAACTATTGCTTATTTCTCCTTGGACTAGAGAGCCTTCACAGCCAAAAGACAGCTCCTGTTACACAACTGATGCCCACAAGGTCTATGAGTTTTCTGGATCTACAGACCTGTGCTGCGCATTCTTGTTACTTTCCAACTGGTTTGAGTTGTGCACATTCCTCCCCAGAAATGCCTGCAACACATCATCCTCTGGGTAATTCATAACTCATTTTTTCTAGTATCTATCTGGGCATTAAGTCGGGCTGGCAATCTCACAGTTCTCTTTAAATGTAGGTTTAAAAAGGACATCACACTTTGCTATGGAGTTGTATTCATTCTTCAACAGTCTTCAATCTTAAATGATAAAATTTCAATTATTTCTTCATCTAATTCCACTACAGTGCATACCTGTAAGTTTGACCTACTTGGAAACATCTAATTTATTAAATCAGTTGTCAATCTAGTTTTTCCTTACTTTACCTTAGAAAAATGCTAACATTTTCAGAAAACCTTACCCAATTTCCAGTAAAATATATTAAAATGCTTTGTTTAGTTGTTAAAGAGAATTCTAACTATATCACTTTGGAAGCAAAAGGAAGACCAAAATTGTGCACAGCAGGGACTTGTGTAAGGTGAAAAAGCAAATGAAAAACCAAATAAAAACTTGTATAACACCAGTGCTTATAAGCCTTTATTTTGCCAAAAGATAATGCTGATTTCTTTTATCAGCCTCTTTTTTGCTCTTCAACAGCAGCTGGCTCTAAGTTTTAGATTCTAGACCATATTTCCATATTTATTGTTGCATTTCTCGATGTGACCTCAAAAGATTCCTTTGTTTATCATCTAAATGAGTGTGTAAAAAACTTGTAAATGAAAGAAGCTCCATTTTTCGATTTGGTTAAGGTTGAAGGTGGAAATAGTAGTGCTCGCTGCTTTGGGACTGGATCACCTGGCAAATTAGTTTGTTGCCTGACTGATAACTGAAGCTGAAAACACTTCCAGCAATGCTCAGATACATACAGAAAACCACAGCTTTACAGACTCTTCAAAAAGAAAGTTTGTCTTATACAACTGATATCTGTAAGGTGACTTTCCTGGGTCTAGGGACTTGTGCGTTCTTTGCTGCTAATGGAAAAACCTGACCAGATATTCATACTTAACCCTCATCATACCACAGAGAAATCAGCAAGAGGAGTGAATTTCCATAAAAATCTACAGGTTGTCATGTATATTTGAAAGTAATCATTTCTGTAGGTCCAAAAAGCAATTTATGGGAAAAAGACAAAGAAGGGACAGTCTACCACCAGGATCTCAAGGGACTGAGAGCAGGCTGAGAAACAAGACTTGGAAGAGAGATATTGAAGAGGACTTGTTCTTCCTGTGTTAAGGAGCTCCTCTTCCCCTCCCAGTGCATTATCCAGGGCTTCTACCACAGGGAACAAACAGCCATTGACTAGCTTCAAACTGAAGTACCTCATGTGACCTCTGACAACTGCGCTGTGGTCCACACTAACGAGGGAGATGCCTCCTGATCAAATATTGAGAGAGCAGACAGTTACAGCAACTATCTATAAAAAGTAGTCTGATTTTTTTATATTAAAACAATAGATTTGGGTACCTTTGAGATGCTGTAAACCAACATTCTGAAGTAAGAAAGGTATACCATGCCTTATAAAATAATTCCTGGATTCACCTATTAGGCCATGCTTAATGACACCCGTTATCAAGTACAATACATCTTTATATACTATATATACTCAACAGAATTAGATGATTTTAACTCAATTCTATTTGATAAACAGCAACTTCCTTTTCCTGACATTTACATTTAAGACAAAGACAAAACTAACTTAATTATTTTTTAATTTCCTATTATGTGAATGATAGCTATGCCTCAGAAAAGCTCAAATGTTAAACGCTGAAATGGCATTTATTTAATTTCTCTTTAGTGAAATGGTCAAATCTGAGGTCAAATTTGGGTCTTAGTTTCTCAGCACCTATCCTTAATACTTTATTTAAAAGAGCAAGCATACAGTTAAATTTCTATTATCCTGTGTATCTACTACCCTGTAAGATTAGCTTAGTTTGCTTACTCCAACAAAACAAATTAAGTGCTGGGATTTTTTGGTCTTCATTTTTCAACATGTTTTTCTGATTAAGCTTTTATACTCCTATTGCAGTCACAGCTGCTTAAAGGCGGATGGAGCCCTTAATGACAGTTCACATTCCAGATGAAACTGTTCCACAAAAATAATGGGGACTCCTTTTAACTATTCCTTGTTACCTTTTAAAGTTTTCATGTTCATCTGCATTTTAAATGTTCCTCAATTTATTATGGAACATTAAATAAGCCTTTTTCATAGAATCACAGAATAGTTTGGGCTGGAACTTGAAAGATCATCTAGTTCCAGTCCCTCTGCCCTTGCATTAAAACAACTGAAGAACAAACTCATGTGTAAATCGATTGTACACATTCTCTGTCCATACCGGGTACAGAAGAAAACACTTTGCCCAAGGTGTGAACAGGGGCACGTCATGGGGTCTGAAACAAAGGCAGATTGGCAAACTCAACAGATCCACACTATTAAGTGATGTACTAACTCAGTTACCTGGTAGCTGCGCCCACATTACCCCTGTTCCATAAAATCACAGAATGGTTTGGGTTGAAGGCTCTTTAAAGATCATCTGGTCCAATCCCCACAGCAAGGCCCATGGACCTCTTCAACTAGATCAGGTTGCTCAGAGTCCCATCCAACCTGACTTTGAATGTCTCCAGGAATGGGGCATCCACCACCTCTCTGGGAAACCTGTTCCAGTGTTTCACCATCCTCATTGTAAAAAAAAGTCTTCCTTAAGTACAATCGAAATCTATCATTTTAAGCTTTTTAGGTTAAAACCGCCACTCCTCCTCCTACAGCAACACACCCAACTAAAAAGTTTGTCTACATCTTTCTTGCAAGCCTCCTTTAACTACTGAAAGACTGCATTAAAGTCACTCTGGGGCCTCCTCCAGGCTGAATAAGCTCAACTGTCTCAGTCTTTCCTCACTGAAGAGGTACTCCAGCCCTGTCATCAGTTTTGTGGACCTCATCTGGACCTGCTCCAACAGGTCCATGTCTTTCCCGTGCTGGGGCCCCAGAGTTGGATGCAGCACTGCAGCTCAGGTCTTACCAGAGCAGAGGAAAGGGGCAGAATCCCCTCCCTTGACCTGCTGGCCACTCTGCTTTGGATGCTTTCAATGCACACTACTTGGTCATGCCCAGTTTTTCATCCACCAGCATCCCCAGGTCTTTCTCAGCAGGCTGCTCTCAATCCCTTCACTCCAATCTTGTACTGGTGCCACTGGGGTGGCACTGACCCAAGTGTGGAACTTAGCACTTGGCCTCCTTTAGCCTCATGAGGTTCACATGGGCCAGCATCTTGAGCTTGTCCAAGGTCCCTCTGAATAGCACCCCATCCCTCAGATGTGTCACCTGCACCACTCAGCCTGTTGTCATCTGCAAACTTGCACTCCATGTCACATGATGAGGCCTAACACATACTACGAGGCTCAGACCCTTCAAGAAATACAGGTCCAACTGTTTTTATTTTCAAAGTGCAGGATGAGACTGTTTCCCAATCCATGGCCATCCATTCCTGTGAGCCATTCCTGCTCAAGGCACCCATTGCCAGTGAACTAAGGACCCACTCATGTTCCTCCTGTACCTCCTCTGTCCAGCATCACAAATCTTGCAGACACTTCCACAAAACTACAGATGCTTCGGGTCACTCACAGAAAGAATGATGTCCTCCTGTCTCCTGCCCAGGGGAGTGCAGGTTCCATGGAGCCATCCTCAGAGGAGGGAGGCTTCTGATAGAAGGGCCACAGGGGCCACCTCAGCACAGCTCTCCCTCGCCCACCGTGGGCTCAAAGCCCCTGAGCAGGGCTGAGCCTGTGAGTTATAAAGAATCAAACATTCAGGCACACCACACACTTTGTCACTCCTGCTCACTACCTCCATGAACCTCCCTACTCAGCATGGTTTTTTTGCTGCTGTCCCTCCAAAGCACCCAAATCTCCTTCCTGCACTACACAGAGCGTGTAGGAGACCACTCAAGTCCAGAATGTCTCCCATGCTCTCACACAGGACACTTTACGAGCACATTCATGACTGTTTGTAAGTCCTGATCGTTTTGTAGAATTGCAAGGCAAGCATGATTCCTCTATTTAGTATGAGGATAGCTGTTTCTTAATTTAATTTCTTTCCAGCAACTTTCATCTAATTTAAAGAAATTAAATCTACCGAAGACTAACTTCTAGAAGAGCAAAATACTGTCTTTGTAGTAGGACCAGCCAAAGAAATTTAACTAAAAAGTTCACCCTGAGAAGATGCAGTTTCACCTACCTTAAAACATTTGGTAAGAACATGTCAACTGCAGCAGTTTTTAATTTGGATAATGTGCAGAAATAAAAGTAATGTATTCATGTTTTACAAGATCAAAGTGGTTAAATAAGCACTTTTTTTTCAGTGTTTCTATGCATTTCCACTCCACTTGAAATTTGACATTTCCTGTATTACTGGAATTGTGATTTCCTGATGGAAGGAAGAACGTTGTTGACAGAAGGTACACAGTCACACCAACTAGGATACACAAATCTGTGCCACTAGGAGCAGCTAGTTTGGGTAAGCTGCACACTGACTGCTAAATGAAGGACAATCCTGTCAGGCCACCTTTTGGCTTGCCAAAGTCCTTGGGTTTCTCTGTGCAGGCCCTGAGGGCTGAATGGTACCACAGTCCCTCTCAGAGAGCTGGGGATCATCAGAATCGAAGTGAGGAAGGTGCAGGGTAATAACCTGTTTTGAAGTGTTGGCTTTTCTCTTATAATGCAGGACAGACTGGAAAAGATCCCCTCTCTGTACTATAAATAAGAAAGTTTTTAAGGCACTTTTCAATGACTTATTCAGCAGTCAGTTTGGAACAGCTGAAGGAATCCAGATCATCATCCTTTCCAACTATTCAGGCTTGCTAAGGCCAATTTGTTACTCTGGAGAGAAGACAGAAAACTGTTACTTGAATATTCTCAAAACACTTACAGACTCATCCTGAGAGAAGGTTATTTCCATTCAGTGTCAATCTCATACACACACACAAAAAAAAAAAAAAAAATTAAGCCATCTATTGCAAATTTTTCATTCTCTGTTACAAACACTAAGGAACTCTGTTTCATGCAGCACAAATTGTTTGTGGGTCAGAACAATGCAGTCATGCTACTCTCAATTATAATTATTCTTTCCCCATTCAACCCACAAATAGTTTCTTGTTACTGATGACAACACAAAGCTATCAGAGTACTTCTAATGAAAATAAAGACAAACCTACCAATAATGTAACTTAAAGAACATAAAGCAGTAAATACATTTCTAGCAAGTTTTGTGATGAGTTCCCAATAATTGTTTCTAAACTAAAACCTACCAAACAAATGCTAAAGCAGTGTAACTAAGCTAGCAGAAAATATATGGTACTTGTGACACTATCACATGGTTTGAATTATCTGAAACACACTAATGCTAGAATTCAATAAGGTAATAGCTCAAGCTTTTGGAGTAACAACTATAAAAGCTGTACTACAGTCTCTTATGCTTCTGAACAGAGCTTGAGCTTCCATGAGGTGCATACATAGGTTCCTTAATTACAAAGAGTGGATGGATAGTCTTGGTGCAATACTCTTCAGACTGTCAACAGGGAAAGATACAGGATGTTAATAAAACACGTGGATTTTTCAGTTATGCTAAATGACATTCTCAGTGGTTTTTCTTTCAATCTTGAAGACAAATACAATAAATGTCCCCATAAAAGAAAGTAAGGATGAATATTCAAGAGCAATCAGTACTTCATAAATGAAGGTGCCTGTTCAATAAGCTCCTAGTGTTTACTTTTAGAGAAAATGTAATAATGGAAGTTAAAGATATTCAAAAGCAAAGCACTGTATCTTAAAGTGGTAGAGGGGAGAAAATCCACAGAAAGACTGTGAAATTGCATATATACCTTTTGAAAGCATGTAAATACATAGAAATGTACATATACATGTATGCAAGTACACACAGATATACACCAACACTCTTTTGTTTCCTTCAGGAAACAGCAGACACGTGCATTAGTCAAACTGACAAAGTACTAAGATAACTCACAGATGCAATGAGTACATGAACTTGTCTGATCAACTGTGTTGTCAAATCTCACTGTATCTGTGTGTTATCTTGTTTGTTGCCCAGTCGAAGTTTCATGTCTGTGTCTTGCACAGACATAATAAGAAAAGTATCTTAAGAACTGGGTATGTTTGCTACAATGATGTGGTTATGCATGGGATGGCTTAATTTCTGGTGTTTCAGAAAAAAAAGGAAATACCCAGGCTACCACCTCCTCTAAGTTAAAAAACAATCATTAAAAAGAAGTCTAGTAACCTAAATAAATTAACAAGCACTACTTAAATGACTCACAGCTTATAACCATTAGCTTGTGGGCAGAATTATGCAAAATGGGTGAACAGAAGACCATCTACTAGTGGTTAAAAGAGTTAATGACTGTGCAAAAAGCAAAATTAAAGAAGGTGAAAAAGGGGAGGGACTTCTCATTTAAACTTGCACAGAAATAAACCTAGGAAATCCTATCCCTTCTGCACTTGCATAGCTCTTCAAAATGCTGTTTTTTAAATGTGTCACTCCCTCCTGCTTGGTTCTACTTCCTAAATTGATCCAGACCAAACACAGAGACAACAAAGACAGTTCATTTACATTTCACAAAACCAAGGAAACTCCAACTATGTCCAACCAAACACAGGAAATGTTCAAAGTTATATTTTATCCACACAGATTTGTTATCTGTGTAAGTTCCTAAAGATGAGTATTACATTGAACTACAGAGGAGAGAAAGTTCATTCTGAACTACAGGAAGGACCAGCGTGCTGATTCACATGCATTTCCATTTCCCCCACAGCCCCCCAACATACTGGTTCCCTCTCCCAAAGCCTTTAGACACAAAATTAATGTGTTGATGGCAGTACTTCAGCTGCCAAAGTCTAATGATGAATGCTGCTCTCTTTAACAGCTGCAGAAGTAGTGAAACAGGACTTCCCATCACTTCCACCAGCAGTGCAGCAAGTCGTGTCTCTCACAGCAAGCAGCCAGTTATCAAATACTTTAAAAGGACAGAAAGGGGAGCTACCCAACGAGCACAAGATAGTACAACTCACTGAAGAGATCTTCTGATATCTTAGAAGTTGGTGGCATCGTAAAATTTGCAGGACTGATGTATCTTTTTTGCTTTGACCGCCTCTAACTATCGTGCTTGCCATTTTTCTTAGCAGCAATAATGAATACTGGCAAGTTTCACAGCTAACTCTGCAGCCTACCAAATCTTCATTCCCTTCAATATTTTTTTAAAAACTATTTTGTCTTTTCCCCTGTCATAACTCCTCCTTTTCCTTTCCCTCTCGTCTGCTCTGTTTTATGTTTCATTTCAATGTTCTTTCCATATTTCTGGCAAATCTTCATTTCAGACTTTAGAACTGCAGAATACAACAAAGTAACACTGGTTTCTTGACAAATTTTACAAAAAGCAAACTAAGATTGCAATAAGAAAAAAAAAACCTGTAAAAAGCACAGATAATATCCTCAGATCACTGCAAAAATTATCTACTTTATTAATATGTAGAATTTATTCATTTTATTGTATACTTTGCTGGATGAGAAAAATCTCATTGAAATTGAATTTTTAGCATTTCTTAGCTTTCCAAATCATTATCTCCTGTTGTCAGTAAAATGCTGCATGTGCTGATTCTTTAAGGAGGTCGAAAGCAGAAAGGTACATATATCCATTTATGTATTTCCATCCAAACCAACTGCAAACAACCTTGAGATTACTGTTTTCAATTGTAATCATGCAGATATGAACAAAGTAGCGTGCATTCATTACATGGGATTTCTTTCCACACTCACAAGATAGTTATAAACCAAAAATCTGACAGAAGCCTAGTTTCCAAACTGAAAAATGACAAGAGGATTTCAAACATTTAAGGAAAAGGAAGGAGAAAGAAGTCAACAAAGTAGTAACAGTGGCTGAATACACCTGATATGATCTCATGCACATTTTTCATGATACACTGATAACTGTGATTAAAATCAATGACTTGGCACAGCCAGACAAACAAGATAAAACTACCATCAAAGTATTACCATCAAGGTTTCCTTTTTTCCCCAAATCACAAGGTAATTGTGGCACATAATAAATATATGCCAGTAGAAACAGATGCAATCTAGAGAGAACATTTTAAAAATTTGAATTTTATAAATTCAACCTTCAACACAAAGATTTAAATTTACCGACATATCCAATAACCTCAGGAAGAAAGGTTAGGATCTATCAAGATAGCTCTTATTCCCCAAGCCAACCCCTGCAACAGAGAACTGATAGTCTCCAGGGAAACCAAGATCCTCTTGGCAGGTCATGCCTGTATATATTTTATACATAACACTTTGCATTATATATACGGAAAAGGACAGATAGCTTTCGAAATGCTTGAAGGCTTTATTCAAATGTTACCTGCTGGTTTCTGTTCCTTGTCAATTTATATTGCCAGTGTTTCATGTGCATTCTCCCCTTCTGTGCCAATAGATGTTTCAGACTTTCTTGCAAAATCTTATTTAGGATGATACTGCATGTCAAGTTTGTTTGATATTTTTTTTAAAAGCTAGGAAGGGATTTTTCTCAATCCTGTCTCTAAAGTCCATATATTACCCTGTTTCAGATGTTCTCATTTCTTGACTGTATCAACCAATGATCTTCCTTTTCTTCAAAAGACAGTCATAGATACTAAGCACTTAATATTTTAAATTAGATTAAGTATCATAGCAGCTTTCATCTTTCTATCTTTTTCCTAGCTTGAAATATAATTTTAGATAAAGAGAAGACACTTCCAAATGATACGTATTTTTCATTTGGAAGATAACATATAGTCTAATTTCTCCTTGTTCTTTCGGTCTCCACTAAATCAAAATCTCCTATTTAGAAAGTGCTGTAATTTTTCATAGATGTCTGTTAAATTGTTTTCAGCTTTACTGGCAAAACTAAATAAATGTTAAAGCAGCCAAAAATGTAACACAGGTTGTATAACCAAGCAAGCAGTATTTATTACTTATGTTACTTGAAGGAATACTCTCAGTTAGATTTTGGCTCCAGGTTTAGTAATTTTTGAAAAGAAAGGTGGGTAAGAGAATGCTACATGATTAAGTTTATTATAAACAGGAGCTAGTCTGAGGAAGGTAAATTAAATTCAGAGGAAAGGGCTTTATAATGCATTTGGATTTTTTAAAAACACATTACCCTGCAGTAATTCTAAGATGAACACTTCTGTGGACAAGTACACAAGACTCATAACACACAACAGCTGTTAGATTATAAACAGAGTCAAAACTGAGCTATTTAATTCCATCAAAATTTCCAGGAAAACACCAAATTTTAAAAAGTAATAAAAGCAAATTAGATCTGGCTTAGTTTCCAACTGCTAGGCCTGCTTGGGAAACTGCAAAAATCAAATGCAAAACATTCTACAATATTTATTATTCCTCTCAGCTCTCCTGCCCCACGCTTCTATTTTTGTTGTATTGATAATGGGAATATATTCCCACCACTGCTAATTGTAAGAATACCTCTCTCAGGATATGTGAATTTCATGTGAAGAGTCTGTGTCTACAAAATTAAGATCAAGATTTTACTCTCCTAGCAGACTTCATGTCACCCTCATGAGACTTGCCCTCAGCACCACTGGCGAGCTGTCCTTGGGCATCTCAGCTACCCTACAGCATCAAAGGGAGCCATCCAGCTGGAACTGAAGCTGTTCTGGTATTTGCAACAAAATTTGCAGGTCCAAATCCTCGTTGTTCAAAATCATCACAGGAAACCCACGACAGACTTAACATGCAAAGATTTGAATGGGAACATAGGAAAATACAGGGTGGCAGTAATCCCTATCGAGCAAATTTCCCAATGGTTCCTAATTAATTTGGCATGTGGAAGAGCTATATATCACCCCATTTATGATTTTTAGAGTGACCAGATAAACTAATTTCAGAAGATACAAGGCTAGAATCACCAAATGGATCAGTCATTTTGCAATGAATTAGGCAAGTGTTAAATGAGGTAAGAGGTTCCAGCTGTCCAAAGAGGACCTACATGCCCATGTTTTTGGATTTGCTGACTCTGCTGGTACACAAGGGTAGTCAAAGACCTGATTAAGACCAGTACAAGATAAAATATTTCTTGCTGACTTTTTGCTACCTGTGCTACTATACAAATACCTACTCAAGGTTTTCTCCATTAGCTAATGAAGAGTGATTCCCACTTAATGAAGCTTTTGTTCTTCAACCTTGCTGCCACAGTGTCAAATTTTCCTTTGTGGTTTTTTTTTCTTCCCACCCCCTGGATTCCTCAAACTGATGAGAAATAGCGATTATGTGGCTACATTGGAGCAATGCACTGGCTCACTGGGCAGGGAGCTGTCAGTGCAGATCTTGGTTCTCCTCACCTTTCCCTGATTAATAGAGGTCTCAGTCTTCTGCCCAACTGCCAGTTTCCACAAAACTAGGAGCAGCCTAAATTTCTCGCAAATTGCTTTGAAATTGTGCAGTTATAATTATTTGGAGGAATGAGACAGACAGACTGTGAGCCTTTTTTAACTCTCGTTTCCCTAGGAAACCAGTTCAGAAACAAAACAGAAAATCCGTCACACTACCACCTACAAACCCTCTGAAAAAAAAAATCCTTCAAAAATAAAGGCCCCGAAAGAAAATCCTGCAAAAGGTATTATGGGATATTGCCTTCTGCAACACCTCTAACAGTGTATTTAACAGCGATGAGGCTTTCACAGAATATCGAAAACTACTGGCAAGCAATAGTTCACCACTGGCACCTAAAAGCAGTATGTCACTGCCAAACATACCACATCACTTCAACTTGGCAAGAATGCTTGATAGAAAGCCAAAGAGTAGTGGAAAAGGCTGTTAGAAGTTAACAAAGCACTTCCCAAAAGTACTGTTTTGTTTTTTTAGGCAAGTCTGCTAGAGCATGGGTGATGGATTTACTAAAGAAAAAAGTTTTTCTTGGCAAAAAAACCTGCTTTTTTTGCTTAGAGCAAATTTTCCTGTCACTCTGCAGAATTTGAACTCCTACTCCCTCGTTTCAGAAAAATGTGGCCACTTTCTGTTTTCAAGTGAAGAATTCCCACACAGTGATACTGATAGCATGGAATCCATTGTTTAATATGAGTCATGGGAAAATAGCCACAAATTCAAGCATCATTACAATGGAACAACCATAGCAAATTATATTTTTTTTAGTTTATTTTTTAAAGTTTGCAATAAAATGGTGGGTTTTGCAATTTTGTTTGCAAATAGTAGAGTATTTCTCTGAGAGTTTATGAGAAGGCACTGTTTTACCCTTATTTCTCAGAGTAGTTCTTTCAGAAAAAGTGCTGCAACTACAACATTTAGAGGGAATTGAAAGAAGCAGAGAAACCTTATCATCAAAGCTGCTAAGGAACAAATTAATGAAGTAAATACAATCTAATACCAAAGTAGTAAGTATATCCAATCAGAATACTTTCATGGTATGAAGGTGGTAATTAACAAGCATTACACAGATGATCTTAAGATCTAAGACTTCCCTTACCCCCTGGAGAGGATCCCTTTTGGGTTAGTGACATCAAAAATCAATTTCTTAAATGCACATCCTTATTGATTAAATAATAGAATACAGAGGTAAATGAACATGTCACTTTCGCAGTTCTCTTTACAAGGAATAGAAAATAACCTTTACAGGTGGCACAGTGGGGTGTGACAGTGAGCATACAACAGAACTGCAGGCTGTTATTCCTGTCAGCTGCTCCTCACACAGACAATACCTCAGAAGCAAACCTGGGAAAAAGTGTAAAGCACAGTGCCTCTATATACCCTGGCTAATATTGTTTTCTTGCTGCTCCTGATAAAGCAACCCAAGGAGAGGTCACAGGCAGCTCTAACTTCTAATCATGTGACAGCCCACGTCCAAGACACTTTCACTTCTCCCCCGTCCTAAGTAGATTCTGCAAAACAGAGAGCACCATTTCTAACTTCTCTTATGTCAAAAAAGGCCAGACCTGCTAGTGGCTAATAATTAAATATCACTGATAAAGTAGTCTGAGTTTCCACCAATGTTTCTGGAAGGGTACCCTCAAAGTATCTCTTGATGAGAAGACCAATTTTTCACAAAAATTTACTATAATAATAATAAAAAAACCCAAACTAAACAAACAACAACAACAAGTAGTACAAGAGTGCAGCTTGAAAACAAAGTGTCACAAATATAAAGTGTTGTATTCATTGAACATGTGCTGAAGAACAATGAAAATAATCCCACAAAATATGTCCAATTTTATCTATTTGATCACTTGAAAGGCTTCATCAAGGCATTCAACCCAGCTGGAAAAATAGGGTAGAAGGACTGCAGAGAAAGACAGATGCTGCATCTGAGCTGAGCATTCCTAAGTAAATAAACAACAAAAACAAAACAAAACAAAAAAGCAATTCTGACACGGTTCCAAACTTTATGAGACAATAAAACTTAACAAAAGACCATTTATTTTGTCACTCTCGTTTTGTTCTTTTGTTTTGTGATCTGAGATAAAGTAGATGCTATTTTTTTTGCTTACCAGTAATCTGTACAATAACTGCTAGTGAATTAACCCATGCAATTTTGGACTATTTGTCAATTCCTTTATCTGTTGTTATTAAGAAATTCAGGAAACAATTGCTCAAAGAGGAGAAGACCACAAAGGGCTTAGCAAATGAGGAACAATAGCAGTAGACTGCTGTTTGTTTATACTTTACTAGGTAACCATGTCCTGGCTTATTTCTAACTTTCTCAAAAATTCCACCTGTTTATTTGTAAACCTCATACCTCATTCTCTTTCAGAATTAAGGCCTTTTATCAATTCATTTCGAAACACATGGCACCTTTAGGACTTCTCACATCCTTGACGTCTTTAATTTTTTATGTGCCACATCGTACACAAAAGCCTCAGACTGAGATGAACTCTTTCAACTGATGACTGTTTAACAGAGACAGATAATATTTTTGCAGTTCTTAACTCACCTGATGACTGTCAAGCTTGTCTTTCATGCGCTGATCAAGAGCTGCAGCTCACAGCAAAGGCTTAATGAGATCCTCTTCCCCTTGAAAGGACTGTTTCTTTCAAGAAGAATCTGTAGCTAATCACTGCAAGTCTCAAGTTGAGAGGATGATTATTTGTGAGGAGACAGAAGCTGCAAGTTCTGTACAATTCAACTAAAGAGAACTCCATTTATAGGAAATGAGCAGGTTTTGCAAAAACCAGTTGGCTGGGAAGCCTTAAGCTTGCAGTTCCTGTGCAAGACCTTATCACAGTCCATGGGTTACCACGTACCAGGAAGAGCCACAGCAGTTCACTACAGCAGCTGCTGAGCAAGCACCGGACTCAGCTGAAACTCCTCACGTGCCACCTCGTATCTCAGAAACTCCCCGGATTTTCCTAACATCAGCACAGAGTATAATGTGTCACAAGTACCAAGTCATTTGCAAAACCATTACTGAGCACAAACCAAGAGTCTGCTGGGTGTGCAAGTTATATCACAGAAAACAAGCTGCAAGTTCATCTAGTAATGGTGTCACTTCGACTCCTCTTATAAGTCCACTATATTACACACTTGTATGACAGCAATAAGATAAAACCAAGTCACTGAGACTGTTTAAGACAAAGCATAAAAATATGCAACACGTGCCAGGGTTTTGCCAAGATAGCTGAACAAGTGCCAAAGGAGCTAGCTGGGGAACTGGAAGCAAGACTAGCACAGTGTTTGGCAAATGCTATTAAGTTCTTGTCCTCTACAGAAGCAATGAACATATTTTCAGGCTGCCTCATCGCTTAAAGAGAAGGCCACAATCTGGAGGCCTGGATCAAACTTTATCAGCTTTGTAATATGTTATGGCTGCAAGATCGTAATGATCAAATGGTATTTCACCAAATGACTATGCTGAAGAGTTCTGACAGTGCTGCAGACTAGCCATGAACCAGCAAGCACCCAGAATGCAGCACTAAACTGAGACCTATGGCAAAAAGGTGCATTATACCAGGCCCAATGTGAGATGTTTCCTTGGCTGTGTATTTACACCTTCTACAGACTTACGAGACCAGCTGTCACCTGTGCACATACACACAGTCACTGAAAAACAAAACAGTAACAAAGGTCTGAAGCAGATAAAGCACCTTCATGAGCATAGGATCAGTGCCTCTCTATATACCAAGTCAAGGTAAAGAAAATGCAGGTGAGGAATTCACTCACAAACCCCATGCAAATGTTGTAAGAACACTAACCTGAAGAACAGTTGAGACAATCATTAAGGTTTGCAAACTACATTATTTTGCTGAGTACAATATTTACAACCTTAATTAAAACTGCAGTCACAATTATGCTTGTTGCTAAAGCAACAATTCTACGTATTTACAGATCTGAGCAAAGAAAGTGAGAAATTGTGCAGTTTCCATGATAGATTTAAACTACCTAAATGTTCTCAGGTTATTCTTTAAACGAAATTTAAATTGAATGTTGATCTTTTCTAGAAATGACAGCATTTTAAGGTTTAAAGTAAGCTTTCCCCTGTTCAATAATGAATAAGTCTAACACACTTAGAGGACATTTTTCATGTCACTCAGACTCTAAATAAATAAATAAATAAATAAATAAATAAGTTGTCATGAAAGACCCAAAGGGATCTGAATCCAGAAATGTAAGTTGTCTTCTTCAGTAAAAGACCATGTGCCTGCCCATGCATATGATGGGTTTTATTTAAGCAGAACTTGATAGCAAATCTTGTCAGAATGACAGACACAGTCCCTGTCGGGCTTCATTGATACAACACAACAAAAAGGCATCCCTCTGGCACTGGAAAGCTCCCAAAAAACTGAAAACTCATACAAGGCCATGTCTTCTCTTCCTGCTAAGCATGTCAAATGCTATCTGTCCCTCCATTTCTACAGTCACTCATGACCCTCAAATTCTTTTCATTTATGTGTTCAGTTACTCCTGTCTTCAGATATTCTTTCCCTATTTTACCTGCTCTATTTTCTTCTGATGCCCACTCCTTTCTGAAAATCTTTTCTCCTCCTTCCTCCAGGCACAAGTGCTCACACCAAGTGAGCAAGGAATACTAAGTGTCAGGCTAACACTTTGCTCTTAGGCTTGCAGACACAGCAAGGTGCTGCTGTGAAATCCCTTCCCTGCCCAAACACAGCAGAACAGAGTAATGGCATTACACACCATGTTTGGGATCACCATGTCCAGGCCAGGGTGGTTCTACCTCTTTGGAAGACATAGGTGGCAGAGGCCTCAGGGCAGTGCCCTTTCCTACCACACTGATGAAAAGCCAATTGGTCCCACACCCCTCTAGGGGAACAGCAGCACCAACATGGTCCTGCTCCTGGAGCTCTTCTTAGCTCTGTGTGTGATCCACTGCAGAGATACCCAGAGGCCTCATTTTGTACCAGTGGAGGTGCTATTCAACGGAAGGATGTTGGAAGATTTGCTTTTATTCCTCCCATTTCAACATGCAGAAGGCATAGACGTGCACAGACAGGATGTACAGCTCTCACATTCTCTCCATGACTGGAGGTGCAATGCCAGGCACCATAGCTGGGCTACATTTTGTTCCAGTTAATTCTCTGGTCATGCTGGTCCCTGGGGGAATGTTTCTGGTGTAGGCTATATTAGCACCTGTCACCCAGAATTTTCTTAGCCTTCTGATGTTTCATATTGGAGTCAGAGTTTCTCACTTTCCCATGCCTTTTAACACAAACAAAGAATTGTTTTTTGTAAATATGGCCAGTGTTTGCATGCCTTCAAATGGGAGGAGAATGTGATTGACAGTCTGATTGACCAATGTGGTTGAGAGGTGGGAATTTCACCTTCCAATCCATTGTCACCTTGATAAAAGTATATATTTGGAAATTAATAAACAAAGGCCTCTTTTTCGGCTCAGCGCTGCATCTCAAAAGATTCCAGGTCTCTGTGTGATCATTTCGTGTCCGACTGCATCAAGCACCCCATCACCATTTTTGCTTGTCTTTGTCCCTGCTCCTGGAGTTCCAGATTCCACTTTGCCACCATGTTTTTCTTATCACTTTAGTTCCAGATTTGGGCCATGTTCACCTTGTCTGACAACAAAGTTAGCCAGTATGTTACTTGAACTGATTTTCTGCCCCACGGCTGTTTAGCTGCAGCTGTACCTTCCACTCCACTTCTCCAGCAGAGAAGCCTAAAAGTGTCTGTGTTGTCTGGGGCATAGCAGCAGGAATGCTATGGCAGGGAGCCTGGGCTAGGGATGTTATAGCTCATCACAAGGCTGACAGATAGAGTGGCTATGAGTTTGGTTTTTTTTTGTGGGAAAGAGTGTGGAAGCAGCTTCTAGGATTGAAGGATTCTGGCTATGAAGACCCTTTGGAGCTTCATACGAGCTGACATGTCAGCTGAGTGTTGACAGCCTATCAAGCAGCTGACAGGGCATGGTCCTCTGCACGGGATGCTTCAGCCAAAAGCCTGGAACAGGACTGGCAGGCCATTTCCTCTGTAAGCTAAAAGAAAAGCAGGGAAGGAACAGATGCTTCCCAGGGAGAAATACATATTTGCTTGTTGAGAGTAAGGGGGGAGCTGATCTCCATACTGCAGGACTTGATCAGACTGTACTAGTCCCCTTCCTTCTCCTTCATCTCCTCTCTCCAAGCCAGGGGAGCAGAAGGACAGGCTTTATCACCTTTCCCTTTGTCAGTTCTCCCTCCTTTATCACTTCTCATAAGAGCAGGGCACAAGTTTGACTCTTACCCCTCCCTTTTCCCACATGGTGTGCTGCTGCTGCTACTTTTCAGCCATGTTTTTCCTTAGCAAAAAACTCAGTCCGAAGTCTGTTATGATTCCTGAGGGCCACTGAACAGCAGCCAAAGGCATCTGCCAACAGGGAGAAAAGGTCAAAACAGGCATTGAAACTCAGGCAAGAGACAAAGTAACTATACCAATATAAAAGGGATAGACAGCCAAATACCACCAGCAAAAGACTGGATCTCCTCACTTCTAGACCCTGAGCTCTGCTGAGCCTCTCTGCAAGAGCACTGTTTGGAACACTGTTTGCAGGATGACACTGCAAAGCTGCCCTCCCTCCCCAGACTGCCTAGCCACTGACCAACAGGTACTGCAATCATGGCACTCCACAGGGCATCAGCCACACCTGTGAACACAGATTTGGACTCCCAAAATTTCATCCAACAGCAGCAAAGTCACAGCAGTAGCTTGTACAACAGCAAATTCTGACCTACAACACCATCCTCAGCGTGGAGAGGCAAGCATTAGCCCTACCTACTACTGTCCAACTTTGTGTCCCACCCCTGTGGTACCCTCCCCAATGGGGTAGAGCACACAGAAGAGCGAAAACTCATAAAGGTAAAACACAGTCCATGTCTTCAGCCTCAGATAACAGTCAGGAGGCAGTCAGCTCATTTGGAGTGTGCTCACAGAGTAGTTGCCACAGCTGCCAGTGGTGAAAAGAAGTCATACATAGCATGTATGAAAATGCAGGAGCACAAAACAAACCCAGAACAGATGTAGAACAGAAATCAGCCATGTTTCTGAATGTGGAATCTCTTTACAAGCGTCACTTGGGCAGAGCAATGACAAGTACAGTCATAAGTGTGAGACAGGCGCTGGGACAAAACAGCACGTCCTGGAGTGACCCCCAGAAGGGCTCACAAGCCAGACAGGAGCATCTTTCAGATACCTTTCCTGCAGCTCCTGAGATGTCCAGTGTACAGCAGAACACATGACTTGTCCAAAGTAAAACCCTCAAACACATTTAATGGGGAGTGTAAACGCCACAGAAGCCCAGAAGCAACTGCCTCAAGACACTATTATAGGTATGTGAAACAGCTGAATGTTGACACCATTTCCATCACAATGGTGAGATTTTTTACTCTTCACATTGGAACATGAGGAATATAAATGCAAACATTAAAAAAAAATCCTGCACAATTGAAGTACATCTATTTGGTGCTTTCATTATCTCAAGGTCAAGAGCGGTTGACACCAGAAGTTCCTTTTTTCTCTCAAAGGGACTATACTCCACTCAGGATGAACCAATTCTAACCCTAAGCCAAACAACAAAAACTTATTTTGTAAATATGTTAAGAACTCCTTAAAATACTGCACAAATTCTGTATATTATCTTTTATCTGGATGATGTCAAGGAATTTGTAGCAACAAGTCCTAAAAAGACTTAGCAGACTACTACAGAGATGACTCCTCTCCCACAATAAAACCATGAGGCATTTGAAGTTACAAGTTTGAAGTTACTGTGTGATCTCTTGTTCCAGTTAAGCACAGGGCAAGTTTTGCTTCTGAGAAAACAGCACTGGGCCCCTGTGGCTTTAATAATTTCACCATTCCATCAGAAATGCCTGTCTGCCAGCCTTGCAGACTGCCAAGTCTGGCTCCTTGGCTCTTGAACAGCATCAGGAGGATGAAAACCACATGAAGATTGGAAAAATGTGCAAAGCCAGAAGCCAAAGAAAAGACACGGCCACTCAGAAAGATCACGTGCAGTTCCTGAGTTGCTGATAGAAAGAAAAGGTTTCTTGGAAGTTGAGAGCTCTTTTCAGATAGTACATGTACTTTTCCATGATGTGAGTGAATTACAGCATTCATGTAAATGCGATGTATGGAATGTATCTCTTGGAAGAACTCAGCAACTACACTAAGAAGAACCTTAAGCTAACACAGTGGATAAAATAAATGACTGCATGGTAAGAATGGAGTATTTTAGGAATCCAATCTTCATTCTAAGAATGGGTGCAGACTAGAAAGTTAGCACTCACATGACTATTGTGGCACACATTTTTTGACAAAGTGAAACATGTATAAATAGAACATCCTGCAGATGTTCCCTTCCTCCCTAGTCCATTTCTCTTTTGCACACACCCATTGTCTAAATACACAAGCAGAATCCACACAGAAAAGAGTGGCTATGACATCACTAGAGGTACTTGGGATTCCATAAAAGCATCTAAAACAATGTTACCAAGCACGAGCTGAAAACAGAATTCCAAAACACATCATACTTATTATATTCTTCAACATATTTGAGACGTTCTAACATACCATACTGTATCTAAGGTTTCACCTTGTCTATAATGTATTATTCCACCACCACATAGCAGTGTCACAGTACAGCTGGACCTTGAGAGGACAAGAAATGCCAGCAAACTTCAGGCTTTTTTACTTTTGAAATTATGTGAATGGTACAGGTTTCCTGCAGATATGTAACTGTTAAGATTTGGGTTACAATAGTTAATTCATACTATTGACCAGGTTCTTGCTTTGAAGGCCATGATCCAGCCACCAGCAGCACAATGGACTGCCCAGGACTTATTCCCAGTTCTCTCACAGTCATCACAGGACTTTAGATAAAGATTTTTGCACTTTCTGTTGTGGTCTAATTAAGTGTAGAAATAAAGCAAAACTTAAGTGATTGAAAGCTCATATCCCCAGGAATTAGCCCTCTGATATATGACATATGAGTATAAAATACAATGCATACATGGTCTGTGTATTGCACACCTCACTGATGTACAAATACAGAACACATATATATATGTTAGAAGAAAAAGTGAGTGCATGCAGTCTATCACAACAAGGATCTAGATATAATAATTATTGAAAGCAGAGCTTCCATTTAGAAACTAAAACGTCTCACAGTTGTGCATCCTTATTTAAAAAACAGTAAAGTTCAAATCTAACGACTCTTTCCAGCAATTATATTTATGATGTAATTTATGGCATTTATTAAACTCCCAACATATGGAATGCTCCTTTTATGTCAAATTGCAAGTTTCCCAAGATACAGAAGTGAGTTTTATAAATGCTACAGAAGGAACATTTAATTTTGCTGCGACTTACAAGTGGCAAATTCTGAAGGGTTACTGGAGATTATCTCAGCCGGCTGGAGCAAACCGAAGTTGTGGATTTGAGCCATGCATGCACCATTCACTTAAAGATCTGGACTCAATGACACTTGGGAGGTCCCTTCCAACTCAGAATATTCTGTGATTTCTGTATTGCTACAGAATCTACTTGAAACAGAAAACCAAGCCAAAAAATTTCATTTCTTCGTATTTGCATTAACAGAAAGGACAGAAGCTCAGATCCAGCAAAACCCTTATGCTGATTCTTTATATCACATACATATATTCACACTAAGTTGAATGAGATATGCACGTGGACAAAGCTTTAACAAAGGGGAAGCATCAGCAGAATCTGGGCTACAAAGAAGTAATCCATTGGCCTCTCCTGCTCATCATCTTTCTGCTCTGAACCTCCTACACATTAATCTGCTCTGAAGCATTGTTTCAGTCAGTTATAGACGATCTATACACAGTCTGGTTCAAGTTATCACATCTCATAAATAACCCAACTATATTTTGCCATGCTAATTTTATTTCATCACTCCTGAGGACGAAATGGTGGTAACAGACCTGGTCAACTTGAAATACAAAACTCTAATGCTAATTTAATTTATGTTCTTCTACTAACAGAAATGAAAACAAAATTAAATAACTTTGCCAATGGGGAAATATTTGCTTTTACTAGTCTTAAATCAAATAACACCTGCAAATGCAGAGTTGCAGGTTTTGTTCTTTTTTCAGTCACACAGCCACTTGTTTGGAGTTTTTATTTTTTATGTTTGGGTTTTGCTTTTTTTTCCCAAGTGAACAGCGAAGTGAAACAGAAAGCAGAATCCAGGGACAAATAACTGCTTAATATAAAAATTAGTGATAGGAAGAGAAGGTAAGCACTGAAATCAACAACAAGTACTATGTTCTAGCGCAAAAAGAATTTCCTGAAAAAAAACGCATACACATTTTACAGGAAAAATGCTTCTCTGTCCTCTACTTGCACAATTTCCACAATTTCCATGACACTTCCAATTCTGAATCAGACTTCTTTCCTTCTCCAAGGGGAAAAGTGAGGGGGCTTCTATTAGTTTAAGCCAAAACTGAAATTTAATCTCAAATAAAAGATTTCAGTACGGATATATTCTTAATTATTGATTCTAATATAGTAATACCCTCTATAAAGGCCCACTAACACATTATTTGTGTCTTGTATTGGAAAAAAAATCAATAAAAATCAAAAGCCCAGCCACAGCAGTTTAAATAATACTGTAGTAAGTGGTTTTCAAGCAGTATAGCTGTCTCGAAAACACGATGGTAAAGTATCCATATGCTTGTCAGAACTTGAAAGATAAGTACACTTTCAAATTTTATGTGTGTATGTGTGCATATGTATATATACACACACACCCCAAAATGCCTCAAATAAGAAGGTTTTATGTACGTAGTAAATTTATTAAACTGGGAGTACTGTCATGATAAAATATATGTCCTTAGACTACAACACTTAGAACATTCAAGCAAAAAATATAGTGGGAATGTTAGAATGTCATTAATAACCTTACTTTTAAATAATTTTCTTCATGTTGTTGTTTGGGTTTTTTTTTTTCTTTACTAAAGAGGCAAATTCTTGACAATCAGGATAAAAACCATATGCTCATGTATTCACATCATATCTTAAAAACTTCTTTGGAACATGTGAAATATTGCTATTTTTCATTCCATCAAAACATCTGGATTTTAGTGGTTTTACAGCACAAATGGCTTGTTCAGAGTATAGCCCTTCCCCATTTAAAAAAATTTATACCCCATTCCATTCTCATCACATGGCTAGCATATGTTTCATGCCAACTTTATTCAAGGCCAAAACCTATCGTAACTCATCAGGCCAATGAATTACTACAGGAATGTAAAGCAAAGCAGGAAAAACCAATCAAGTCAGTCAAAAAAAAATTCCCCTAAATACCAAAAATTCCACACTATTCTGAGAAGTGAAGAGATAAATCACTATCAGATTCCTGGTTGTTTTTTTTTTTTTTTCTCAGAAGGTCATCATAACTGAAGAGGTGAAAGAAAAGAAATAGAGGATGGATAAGTTAGCTTAGTTTCTGTATGATCTGTAAAAGCAAGTAGAGTTTTCCAAAATAAGTAGATCAGATAAGAGCAAGGAAGGAATGCAGATTACTGAAATATTTCTCTTTCCAACAAAACATCAGAACAAAACAAACCAGCTTATCCCACAGAGGCACTGTTGAAAACAGTGGTTCTTAATGGTTGCTCAAGACTATTCCGTTTGCCAGCACATATCCTCCTGAGATTTGCTCACCATTTGCATCTTATTTCCAATAAAACTTGGAGACAGCAGAGCTATAACATGATGGTTCTTAATCTCCTTTTATTTATAAGGAGAGGGATGCAAAATAGAAACAATTTTTGACTTTTGGGCAGGTGATACAATCTTTTGTTGTTTGGGGTTTTTTTCAGTAAAGGCCTGAAGTATTATAGAGTAGACCCTAATTTGTCTCTTCCAGCTTTGTGGCAAAAGGTTTGCTGCAACTGACTTTTATTTTCCTTGGGTTTCTTATTGTTATAAAATTCAATTATTGCTACTTAACATTATTATTGTCTTTAAGGCACTGAGAAGACAACTTCCTCTGCAATTCATCTGAAATTTCACTGAACCAGCAATGAGCCACCCAATTCACAAATATAGCAACATCTTCTTCACAAGTAAAAAGGTGTGATATTTTATCAATTTAATCTGGGTGAAAACTGGTGTGGTTTCACCTGAGGGAGAAAAGCAGCCCATAAGCTTTGGACAGTGTAGATGACTAAAGAACAGAACACAGAATGAAACTGTCAAGGGACAACATGGAAGACAGATCAGGATTTCTTGGAAGAGGCCACCTTAACAGAAACAAGAAATATCAGGCTCATAAGCAGATTTATAAAACCAGCAGCTCGAAACAAGTATGCCCATCTCAAGTCCAAAATGCCTTAGCAAAGTGTCCCTTACTCCTCAAGTGCCAATCTACAAGAGATAACCCTTTGCTGATCATAATTTTCACACTTTTTTGAAAAGTAAAGGACAGTGGCAAATCTAACCACTTTAATTCTGGAGGACCATGTGGATTATCAGCATTGTGGCACACAATGGAAACTGATGGGTTCCTCACAGCCTGTTTTCCTTGAAAGCTTGGAAAGTCTTTCCCTAGACACTTCACTTTCAAGTAAATCAATTTCTAACACTGGGAAACATAAAAATGAAGCTTGCAACCTTAATTCTGTCTTTTGCATCTATGCATTATTTACACAGCACTCAAGTAAGTGATCAAACACTGTCAGGACAGTATTCCATCCATGTTTCCAAGAGACCGATGCTAAGGGAATGAGCATTGCCAGGAGGTCAAGGGAGGTAATCCTGCCTCTCTGCTCAGCCCTGGGGANTAAAGGAGTCTATCCCTGCCTCTCTGCTCAGCCCTGGGGAGGCCACATTTGGAATGCTTGTGTCCGTTCTGGGATTCTCAGTACAAGACAGACATGGAACTCCTGCAGCAGGTCCAGGAGAGCTATGAAGTTGGTCAAGGGTCTGGGGAATCTTTCTTACAACAAAAGGCTGAGGGAGCTGGGCCTGTTCAGCCTTAAGAAGAGGCAACCAAGAGGGGAGCTCATTAATATATATAAAATTTCTACAGGGCGGGTGTGAAGAGGATGGAGCCAGGCTCTTCTTTGTGGTGCCAACCACTAGGACAAGAGGCAATGGGCAGAAGCTGATGCACAGGAAGTTCCACCTGAATATGAGGAAGAACTTCTTTACTGTGTGAGTGACTACACACTGGAATAGATCGCTCAGAGAGGTTGTTGGAGTCTCCCTCACGGGAGATATTCAAAAACCATCCAGACACAATCCTGTTCCATGTGCTCTAGGATGACCCTGCTTGAGAAGGGAGGTTGGACCACATGACCCATAGTGGCCCCTTCCAACCTTGCTCAGTGATTCTGTGAGTTCTTAATAGTGTGAGCTGATTTAAAGAAGGTCCTATTTCTCTTCCAGACAATATGCTCCCTCCACTTCTACCAACTCCAGCATTCTTCAGACTGTTCCACAAGACACAGATACAGCAGAGGATAACCAAACAAAAAACTGCATAACCTGCCTGATACATGAGTTAAATCAACTCACAGAGCTGATAGGAGGCAAGAGAGGGGAGCAGGATTTCCCCCACATACAGCTGCAAAAACTTACATCTGCCTAGCTGCCAAACAAAGTGCACTTTAAACATATGCCACATTCTGGAACTGATCTCTTTTATCTGGGTATCAAATTTACAAATACATGCAGTTTTAAACTGCAAATATGACCAGCATCCACCTTTATCAACAAGAGCTGCTTTTGGAACACAGGAGGAAACGTTAAGAACTTGGAAAACTTCTGGCAGTAACCTGTGAATTAACTCCCACCTCCACCATGGAGATAATCACATCCTTCTCACCATTAAGATTAAACACTTGTGAGAGATATAGTTATCAGAGAAATCATTGCTATAGAAAAGCTACAAAGACAAATGAGTACCTGTCTGCTCTGCCAGGCTCACTAGCCTTGTAAATAAGGACAAGCATAAGAATAGAATAAAATACTCTGTAGCCACTCATAATTTAACTTGGGTTATTCTAAAAACCCAGTGAAGGAGAAAACCTGTGGAAAAAATTATGTCAGAATATACATACACACTGGAAGGGCTAAAGTAGATTCACAGAAGACAGACTTCACAATCCAAATGTTATTTTTACACCATTAGGAGCATTTCACTCTTAGAAGCCTCCAAATCCACACAGATATAGGTGAAACACTCATTGTTAACATTGTTTATCTGCAGAGGTTCTTTCTCAGCAAAAACATAAACGAACCAGTGATGATGAAAAAAGCCAGGAATGTCATAACACTACATAGTGCAACATGAGCCTTCACGCAGCCAACAACTAAAATAAGAAGGGAACTGCCAATCCTGGGAGCACATAGTCAAAGGTGATAACTAAGGAAAAAGAGCAGGAACAACAGCTCTATCCCCCCACATCTGCCTATCTGCTGGCATCTTCAGATACTGGAGTGATGGGGATACAACATGCCAAAGCAGAACTCAGTGGAGCTGGAGAGCTTATGCTATTTGGCAAGCCCAAGAATCTGACAGAAGTGCTTCTACTAAACGTCTCTTTAAGGCCATGCCTCCTAAAATCATAATATAATAATCTATGATAAGTAAGAAAAATGTATACAAGTATGCTTTACAACAAACCTATGCATTTAATCAGACTTGGAAAGCCTGGGTTTAATTCTTTTTCTTTACCAAACATCCTCTGTGCCTGAGGCAAGCCACACTGCTACCACAAGTACTGATTCTTCCTCCACAGAGTGCCAAATATGAGACTTCATAGGAGAACAGGATAATGCACATGCTAAAGTCTGAGAGACACTCAGACAGAACAGCGATGAACATTCCAGAAAAGCCTGGAGAAGTGTGTCCTCAATATTAATTCATTTTTGCTAATGACACAACTTGCAATACATCTCAGTAAAAGCTGTCAAACTATCAAAAGACATAAACAGTTCACTTTGAAATAAAAACACATAAATGTCGAAACAACTGCAGTACATAAACATGAAAAAAATTCCTCTACCATTTGCTTGGTGCTCTCAGTAACAGCAGTGCATCCCAATTAGTGTATCAAAAAACATAAGAGAACACAAATACAGAAGACAGGCACTCAAAGTCTGCAAAGACAAAATTGCTCAACTCTCACAACTGCCTATAAAAGCACAGTCCTGTCCAATTCACCTGCTCTAAACCTCCACCTTTTTCAAACTCAAGTTTACTTGCAGCAGGTTTTAAGACCCAACAAATTCCCACTGCTCTGGGCTGACACGCTGAGCTGCACGAGGTGTCTCATCAAGCAACACACCAGCAGCTCTTCGTCTCACACCACGAGAGACGTTTGGCTCCAGCTTCTCCCTTGACCTGACTTGCAAAACAGGAGAAGTTGCAGCACACTGCAGGGCAAGAGCAGGGAGGCTCTGCCTGGCATCCTGCCAGCCAGCTCCAGCAGATTTTGGTACTGCGTTGTTTTATATATAGCAAGAAGCAGGTCCCAGCCTTCTGCTCAAGATTCAGACTTCCAAATGTTGTGAGGAGTAATTGCTTGTAGAACAGGCTAATTCTGAAGTGAAAGAGGGCACAGGCAATGGTGTGAGCAATACTGGCAGAGATGCCTGACGTCAATCAGGAAGGAAAAAAACGGAATATCTATGGATTGTCACAAGAATTAAAACAAGACTATCTCAAACCAAAGGAAAAAAAAGGTAAAAATTGCATGAGATTGGATCTTTACCCCCTTGATGTTCTAGGTCTTTACTGTCTCCCGCTATCCTGTTTCCACCTACGTGGATGCACCTGTAAGTATCTATGCCTAAGAGTTATTTATGGCAAGTTATCAAAACTGAAGACACCAACTTCAGCCTCTCAAAATACCCCTCAAAGAGACCAGAGAGCAGAAGGGGAGCAAGGAAAATGAGCAGTGAAGTATATAACCTTGCAGACCTGAATTGGTTTACCACATGAAAATTGGATAAACTGCAAACTAAGGAAACAAATGTCCACATCAGAGTAAAAAAAAACAAACAAAACAAACAAAAACAAAATTCCAAGAAAACAAAACAAATAAAATGGGAGGGTAAAAGAACCTAGAATCTGATAACCTCTAACCAGCTGTAAGGCTAAAAATTAATACAAAATTCTCACTAAGATCTCTGCATGGAAGTATTATGACTGAAGAGAAGGCATTTACTTAAAGAAATTGAAGACATTTTAAGAACTTAACTATATTCAAAAATCATCATGGACCAATTAACACACTTTTAACAGAAAAAAATCTAAAGAAAAATATTATGTACTTACTATCATTCAGTGTCGTGAAGTCCAAGAATCGATATTCATAGCACACATCTATCTTGGTTTCTACCTGGGGCCTCTTCAAAGTTGAGTAGATATTACCAGGTCGTTTTTCATCATGCTTCTCTAATTTGTTCAGTCCACAACCCATTTCAGCAGTTCCTGATACAAAGAGGTAGGGAAAAGGGAAAATGCATAAACATGATAAACTCTGAGTTTTTTCTTTCTGGTTTCATGCCCCACACTAGTACATTAGGGTGATTTTTAATTTTTAAATACAAGCTGCCTACAAACTACATAAAATCGTGGAATTAAATAAATGCTCCAATAGTAACTGAAGTATATACTATCCATATCTACCCTCAGGTGTACTATTATTTTATTGGAAAATTGACAGTTTAATGTATGTATTTTTCATCTTTCAAATGTATTCAATGGTACACTCTGGAAAAATTATAAAAACAGCTGAAAATGCAAAATAATTTGCTAATATTAAGGTTCTCAACCTAGTAACAATTTCTATATATGCAGTTACTAAGAGAGCGCCTACTATTAACTTTTACACACATCTCTGTAATATTCAAACTGATATCTAGCCTTGTAATTCAATGGAAAAAGCAAGTTCTCTCTGCAGAGAACTACCTACATTTACAAAACAACCTCACTTCCTCCTACCTCATTTTTTTAGAAATAATGGCACTTTACGAATCTGTCTTCAAAACAGAAGAAGCACCTGGCTAGAGAACTACACTAGATAAATCCAGTTCCCTTTAATAAGCTGCCAGCCCACAACATTTTAAAGGATTATTCTTGACAACCATTCCTGCTACACATTAAATGTTTCTCAAAATCCTGCACATTATAGCTCATCTGACTATGAAAGAACGGAAGAATTACTTGGTGAAAATATCCAGATAATCCAAGCCCTCTAATTCCTCTCGACAACACTGGTGGGGCTCAGGTAGATTATTTCAACCAGCAGCAAGTACAAAAACCACTAGTATGAAGACACACCAGGTAGGCACCTGAGGTTTTTTGTCACAACCTCACAATATCCTGCCTCCACCTACATGGAGAAACTCACGCTCTAAGGACGAAGAGGGAAATGCAGAATAAACGCTCAGTAACAAAGAGCGGCTCCCACAGGCCACCCCAGACACTTAAAGGCACGGGATCCATTCAGTGTAAACACACTACATGGGGCATCAGGAAGGTCAGTGCCACAGCCTCCCTGCAAGCTCTGACACACAGCAGGGAGCACCTGAGAAAGTTCAGTCACAGATCAGGGCTGCCTTTACCTTGATAGTTTATAAACTTAAAGCAGAGAATGAAAACCTTGTTCCGGTTCACTATCTCCAAAGAGCTGCTCATAAGCTAATGCCACAGCTCCATCCCCCAAGAGCTTAGAAAGTTAGTCAAATATAAAATCCCAATGCATTTGGAAAGTGCTTGCAGAAAATTATCTACATTTTTATTTATACTCTGCTTTAACTTTGATAAATTTTGTCCTTCCCTCATACTTCCTTGCAAAATCATTCTTATTAATAGTTACCAAATCCCTTGCTGTATTTTGCTATGATAAATGCATTCAAGTTCTTTTCTGCCAGGTCCTAGACAGGATCTCTGCTCCCTTCATCACGCCACTCACTCTCATTTGCATCACTGTTCTCATTTCTCTACATGAACACAGGTGCCCATATGCTCAAAATGACATCTTAACAAGGCTTATGAAAATAACATTCATGCTTCCATGTCTCTATGGCAAATAATACACCCACTGCACCTAAAATCATCATTCACAGCTGAATCATCACAGTCACAGTTTACCGTCAACTTCCTAGCAGACAAAGAACCTGTTTCTCCTTATTTTTATCCAACACAACTAACTGAGAAGTTTCCAACTCATAATTTTGCTCTATTCCTTTGAGGCTATTACTGAGCTTCTATGGCTCAGTAATAGCCTCACCCCATTCTCCAGCACCCTTGGAAGAAGGAGCTGGAAGTCCTTCTGGGCTAAACAATACCGCCTACCTCCTTATCATGTGCGAGGTCCATAAATGCACACCTACAAAATCCCGCAAAATCCCTAATAAATAGATCAAAATAAGACTGAACAACATACCAAACTTGCAAAAAGTAACATAGTAAATATTTGATCTCACAGAACCTGGAGGCAGAAGAGACATTTGCTATAAAGACCTCTAGCATTGAGAAAAAAAGATTATGTGACATCTGTATTCCTGAAGTTTCAATATTTGGCAGATTCATGCAGCAGAAAACCACCTCCCCTGATTATTTTGAAAGAAAGGTAAAAACTACTTTAACCATTTCTGTAAATGAAACTGAGGTTTACAGACTCATTTTTTTTAATTTGGAATTTAAGGTTAAAAATCCTCAAGATCTTTTTATGTTCCCAAAGTGATAGTTTCCACCTTTTTTTTTTTTGTAATGACAATTATTAGCAGTAAAGGATTAGTCTTTCATATATACAGCAGTTTCTTCTTTTGCCTGTGCAATATTATTTGCTTCAGTCTAAAATGTTATTTATTTTAATACATAAACATGTGTTGCATATTAATGAGCCTGACAAGACACTAGGTATTTTTCCATGAACGATGATGGAGCACATCTAGCAATATACTTGTGCTAGTGATGAATTAACATAGCAGTAAGTGTTAGCAAGTGTAACAAATTTCTTGTTTCAGCAATGGCCCAGTAATTCTTACACACCATAAGTACACAGCATTTTGAAAGGAAAAAAATTCCATTTCAGAGGTCATTCCACTGCAGTGCCTGCAACCTTTAGTTGTACAAATAGCCTGAAATCCACAGGACTCTTAGACAGTGATGGCTGCAGAAGGAGGCCTTAGGGACTCCGCATTTCACATCACAGAGAGTTTTGCATTCTTTCCCAAACGGGGGTGAAAGTGCTGAAAACTAAAAGCCTGCACTTCCAGCAGCAGCCACAGACACTCTCCTGTGCCTCTCCAGTAAACATTTTCTCAGCCCTTTGGAGAAAAATTCCTCCACCCTCACTACCCATGTGAGCAACGACCTCTGTGAACAGAGACAACCCACAAGTCATTCAGCATGAGCAACCTGCTCACTTGGGAATGGACTGAAAACACACTTTCTTGTTATTAATTCCCTGAGTGACTGCTTCCTAGAAGACTGATTTTCACCTTTGTGCTGTTTAGCTAAAACTTCAAACAGTATCCTTGAAGACAAAGGCTTCCTCACATTTTGCTAAGTACAGGCTGTTACATTACTTAAAGCACGCATATGGAAAAGGATGGTGAAAAAAGATGCTTTCACTTGAAAAAAAATGAGGGATGTGGGGACAAAAATTAAGTTTCACAACATCACAATCTTTTTCACTGCAATTAGAATACTAGTGCTACAGCAGTAGAAAACAAATCTTAAAAAATAAATTTCCTACTTTAGGGGAGTCTGAGTATGAAAATAATTCCACAGAGGTAGGAATACTTAAAGGTTTCTTCAAATATACTGATAACGTGTGTAGGACAAATCACCACTCAATCACCAAATTCTGTTCAAAGTTATCCCACAAAAGTCCTTCTGGGACAGTTTGGTTTATAACCTTTCAAAGGCTTTTAGCATCAGTTATTACCTTCTTCCTTTCATTGGTAGCAAAGGTAGTGCTGTTCAGTCTTCCCACCACCATCTGAAAGTATCACCTTGCTGTTCACTTACAAATCTATTTGTCAACAGGAAATTGTTCATCCTCCTAATTTTCTACATTGCAGTTATTAAAGAGTGCTGTAAAAAATCTTCATCACTGATGCATTCAAAGAAATCTAAACCCACTTCAATGCACATTTTCAGAAGGGGTATTACTTTGCTATAAGACATGCTTAAGGCTACTGTACTACTGGCAGTAGATTTATCCTGGCTTTCTACCCCTGCATGTGAATTCCACTTTTATTCATATTAAACCAAAATTTTATCACTAATATTCACTTTTTAGTACATTGCAAAACAATCCTTCAAAGATACTGCCAAATTTTCAAATTCTTTTTGTTATGCAATAGGTTCTAAGACAAACATTTTCTTTTTCATTAATGCAGAAATTAATTATCAACTGAGAAGTTCTATACTTAGAAAAAAACCTTGGAAAAGTAACATTTAATGAAGAACACTAACCCCTAAAATTATGGTTCAGCTATGGGCTTTTTCAATTATACATGCCAGAAAAGCTCAATCTGTCCACAAACTCACTTAGATTGCAAATTCATCTTACATGTGCTCTATGATCTTGTTGATCTCAAACTGTTCACGTGTTCAGCCACATGATGATAAAACTAGAACTGAAACTCAAATCTCACAACAGATTGGGGTTTTTTTAGTCTGCATCTTCACTTTAATTCCACAAAGCATCAAGAATAGAAGGTATGCTGAGTTGCAGAACAACAGCAAAGCCTAGTCAATTAATTCCTTAGTTTCTCTTGTGAAGGACAGCCAAGGCCTTCACTGGTTAGGAAAGGAGCAGCTTGCTTCTGCAAAATTTAACCCAGGATTCATGCATCCCAAACACCCAAACACAAGCTGCAAAATAAACCTCTTGCTGCCAACTCCTCCTCCCCAGTACTGTCCTGCATTGTGTATTTTAGGAGCAGAGGAGCTCTGGGGAGCATCTGGAGGTACAGGACAGAAACCCATCCCATCATGTCAAATGACCTGCCCCTGAATGCTCCTTCTCAATATAAGTTTTATTGAAACCATACCATCCTTTGCCATGAAAAAAAGCCAAAAAGTTACAAAAAATTGTAGTCAACAAGGACGGGGAAAAAAAAAAAAAAAGTCAACAGTATTTCCACTTTTATTCACCTCTGTGAACCACAAAAATGAATTTATCTTGAATGTAACATAGGAATGTTTACAGCTCTTTTAGAGATGTGTCAAATTCTCAACTGATGATCTCTGAACCTCAGCTTTGCTAAAATACCCTCTTGCAGCTTGAATCTGCTTTCTCACATTGCTAGTGTGTGTTCAAAATAGATGAAATACAACAAGTTCAGAATTAGCAAAGAAAAAGGATAAAATAATACCATGCAGCTAACAACTTATTTTCTTGTTAACAGTGATTCAGGCCCCAGGATTCCTTTTCTGAAGGAAAAGAGCACAAAGAAAAGAAGGAAAAACAAAAAAAACTCTTGCCTTCTATCTGATTTTCTTTTGGGGGTATATTGGAGAACAAATGAGGCTAATTTTCTGATTTATTGATCCATCCTTCCATGAAACTCCACAGCAATCTATCTCCAAGGAATAATAATGAAAATTACACTGAAATGTAACAGAACCACATGGCTAATGGAAGCTTGAATAGATTACCAGAATAAGCAATTTAAGGGATGCTTATCAACTAAGTACATATTGGCTAAATAGTTTATTTCAACTAATCAATGCATAATGTCAATGACTGCTTAAAGGGATGATTTGAAAATAATTCCAAAACAATTCTTTTAAATACTTATAATCTTCAAGTCAACTGCTAAGTATATAGCATTAGACTGAATATTCTAGCAAATGTGTAAGTGAAATACACTACCAGCTGAAACAGGAACAAGGTAATTTTAGCACTTACAATGGCATCCAAGGAAAACGTGCTGTATGGAAAATTAATGCTTGTCAGCTTGTTTTTAAGCAAAATTTGTGAGAACAAGCTTGCTTGCATTAACATATTGAAATCATTTATGGGCCAGGACTAGTGAATGTATTTTGTAAGCTTTATCATGAATTAATTTATTTTTTAAAATACATATCCTAGGTTACTGCTAACATTCTTTTCACAAAATACAGAATATAGTATTTTTACTGATGAATGCAGCAGCTGGAAAACAAGATAACTGCAATGTATTAATAGGTTTTCTCTCTTGATTTTGGTTAAGACCTTTCATCTTCATTCTTCCTTCCATGAGTAATACTTAGGTACCTCACAGGGATGCTAGAAGGCATTTACAAATAATTACAGGACTTCACACTTGTTGTGCAGTGATGAGAAATGCTTATTTTCCTAAACCCTCACTCCTGCAATCCTCACCTTTCCATTTTCAAAATAATAAGCACTTCATGCTCAGTTCACTTGCTGGCATGTGGTCACTTATTTCTTGCATCCTTCCCAGTCTACAAAACACCAGTGTTTAGTCCCCTTCTCAGCTCTAAGCTAACCCTGAGAGCACTTGCAAATTATAGTCGAGTCCCTTTCCTAGCATAGTTAAAGCAATGAAGCAAAGAAGGAATAACAAGGCAAAAAAACCAGCATAACCAAAGCAGAAAATTAAAAACACCAGACCTGACAAACTGGGCGTGCAGGTAAACAAAGAAAGCAGAATAGGATGCCAGGATGATCCTTTGTCAGTTCCCAGGAAAGAGCCATGCTCCTGATGTCTCCTCATTTTTCCCACCCTGGCTTACCACTGCACAGGTTTTTTTCTGAGATTACACCATCTAAGAGAGAAATTCCTTACCAAGAGATACCCACTTTGTCTTTTTTTTTCTATTGTATTACCATCCAGGACAATATGTAAGCATATATTCAATAAACACTGCAATAATTTTTGTTTGTGTGGAGGGATCTGTGCTTAAGTAACTAACTTTCACCAAACAATTTGAAACATTCTGAAAAACTCAGAGATACAAGGAACAATTACCATAAATCAGTCCCATCGATTGTCAGATGGTACAGCTGACCAATTTTTTTTCACCACATACTTACGAATTTGACCAGTACTGTCAGGATTTTAGACTTAAGGCTGATAACTAAATCTCATCTTACAGGAAGGTTGTTGAAAGAATAATCCCAGATTTATCCTTTATGATTGATTTGATTTAAATTAAACTGCAGAACAACCCAAGTAAATCTGCAATTAAGGTTTTCAATTTCAAAAAGCAAATCTCAAAAACTAAGGAATTCATTAGTGAGATGAACAGGAAGGAGCAATTGGAGGATGTAAGCACAGGGGAGGTCTGGAACATGTTTAAACTACAATATGGGTATCTGCAGGACTTGGAAACCAAGGAAGTGACAAGAGAAATCATAAGAAGGTTTCCAGACACAGTGAGATGCATTACCTAATAAAGAAGGAAACAGAATAAGCAGAAAGCTTAAGGGACAGGAACAAAGTCCAGCAGAGGAACAGTCTCAGATCAAGAAACACCCGCATAAAATGAAATGTGCCAGAACCCAAGGCAAGTTGGAGAAGCCAAAGATACCACAACTCAACAGAAGCAGAACACAAATCAGGACTTATCTGGATTCATACCAAGAACTCTGGAAGACCTGTCATGATGAACTGCAGCCCCAGTTGCTACAATTAAAAACCAAACAATTTCATCAGGTTTAGTACTGTCTCCCAGGGAGACAAGAAAATGTACTGACTACACAAAAAAAAAAACAGAGGAAAAACATAATTTGGCCAATTAAGACAATTGCTAGTCTAGCTTCCAGAGTTTCTAAGCTTAAAGAAGAAAGCAAAGTAATACATGGATAACTACAATACAGACTCAGTAAAGTTAGAACAGACTACCCTGACAGGTCTTGTAAACACAAGGCACAAAGAAAGCACAGCACTAGCATGCAGCATGTCAAGTAACACACCAGCGTGATAACGTGATTTCAACAAACTCTTACGAGGTGCTATTGTTCTCACTGCAGGGTTCACATCACCCATCTGGGCTCGGCTCTGCCGCCCTGCATGACACACTCTGCTCAGGGCTGTCCCCGGGCCTGCAAGTCACCAGGCCACCTCCATGGGCTCCCTGCCACCGGCCACACTTCAACCTCTCTAGGGAAACAGAGCTGGTTTGTGTGGGTGTGGGCACGCGAGCAACAGGGTGGGAGGAAGAGGAGCAAACAGGATCAGAAAGAACTCGTGGAGGGTTAAGGCAAGCGTTGCACTAGCAGTGGGGAGCAAAGTGAGGAACAGCAGATTGCTGGGAGACCCTTGCTTCCCACACCACCCACATCGCCCTGTAACACTCCTCCAAAATATTTAATACTTGGTGATACCACGATGTTGTCTTTCAGTAAAGCAAAAGATTCAGATAATACCACATCTTTCTACAAAATACTTTTAGGTGGTGTATTTTTGGTCAAGATAACAAAGTGTTCATGTCACTGAACAATGCATAGGTATAATTTATGCCAAAACACCACGTGCAAACATGACTGCTAAGAAAGAAAATAAAGAAAATAGAGAAAATAAAGACTGAATTAACCTGACAAAAACATGCATAGGAATGTGAAATATAAATCCAACTTTCTTTTAAAGTTAACCCCACACCACTCTGAACCCACAGAAAACAGGCATGAGGAACAGATGCAAATTGCAATGTATGCACAGCTGTTTAATGACAGTGAGTAAAACCATGGTAAATCACAAAACTACAGACTTGACAGTCCTATATTCACTGCTTTTTGCTAGTTTGCCGTGGAGTAGAACCCAAGCCACCTGAGGAAGGCAAAAAATAAAGCAGATCACTAGTGCCAGGTATGAAGTTGTGGGATCTCACATGAAGTTAGGGATGGAATAATAGTTATGTGACTATTTTTTACTTACTTCAAATAGAAACTTCATCAACTTTGATTTTCAGTCTTCACAAGTCTGTGACCCCAGCTTTTCCACCACAGAGTCTAAGGCCAGTTCATTATACCCAATATGGTATTTGTGTTTCCCAGTACCACAGCTCAGAACTCCCTTAGGTATTTAATCACAGCTGTATATACTCATTTCATGCTTCATTCTCAGACCGGGGAATGCCAACATTCGAGAGGTGGAAAGCCCCTTGTCTAATGTAACTTACTTGAGGTTAAGCTAGATTCCTAAAATAACCCTTCATTCTAAGACTTTTCTTCTTCTCTAGAAAAAACAGAGATTAAATACACACATGTGACCACTAGCATTGTGAAAAAGAGGGTTATTGCCACTAACTTGTTATTCAACACCAGGACCTGAAATGGATTGGATTCATTAAAAAAAACCCACAGAAGTAAATATACAAAAAGATCTCCCCTTGTAAGCTAGAGGCCAGGTACATCTTGATCAGGTTATTCTCCTACAAAATAAATAAATAAATAAATACGTTTAAAGGGAATGAAAATTGAAGCAGTACACAACCAGACCACAGCTTCCAAACTTTGGCTGAAAACATGAAAGAACACTATTTCAGGTATAGTTATATTTTTTATTATTTTAAATACAGCATTCTCTTCAGCTCAACAGCCACCCCTAGCAAGACTCCAGCACCGCTCCCTGTCCTGCCACACAGCAGCCTCTGGTTCAGCTCGTTCTCTGGTCCGAGCTGGGAGCCCTCTGGAGGGAAGCACGCTCAGGCATAATGGAGAACAAATGTCTCCCATTAATTATTTGACTAAGCCGAAAGTATCAAAGAAGAACTGTAAAGTCCATCCAACTAAATTCCCCTTTTCCAGATATACACAGGCTGTAAGAAGAGGCTGTTGTGACAAGAATTCAGACAAACCAGAGAGATGTATTTCACATTCAGACGTACAAATGCTGAACTATGGTCACCCTGCCTCTTTATATTGCAAGAAAACCGTGCTGAAACAATATCAAGAACTTGAAAAGGCAAGAAAATTGGAAAACAGCGACTGTAAAATCCCAAACCCCAGCCAGCCACACGATGGCACGGCACTGCCGCCTCCAGGTGCCCGGCATGTGAGGAGCGGCGCCGGGCTGGGCAGGCTGGCGGGCGCCCACCCGGCTCCCCTCAGGGCTCCCTCCTCTCCCGGCTCTGCCTCACCGCGGCGGGGGCTGGACGCGGATAACCATCCCACCGGCTGGAAGCGACTGCCGGCGATGCCGCCTCTGGTCCGCCCCGGCCGCAGGCAGCCCGGCGGAGCCCGGCAGTCCCCGCACCCATGAGCTGACAGGACGGCACCGCCCGCCAGCCCCGCCGCCTCCCCGGGCGGGCTCCGCTCTGGCCCCTTGGCAGGACCGCAGCGAGCGGTCCGAAGCGGCTGCACAGCCCGAAACCCGGCCGGGGAGCGGGCGGGAGGCAGTGCCCCCCCGCGCCGGGCTCCAGCAGCCCCTCGGAACCCGGGCACGCCGGCCAGCCCGCGCCCNTTCCCCCCCCCTACTCCGGCTGCCGCCCGTGCCCGCCCGCCGCGCTCCGGGGCCGCCCCCCACCTCAGCTCCGCGACAGGGAGGTGCCGGGGCAGCGCCGCGCCACCACACGGCCCCGCCGCCCGGCACAAAGTTTCCGCGGCGCAGCCCGGGGCAGCAGCTCCGCTCCCGCTCAGCCCGGCCGGGGGCCGCGGCCACTTCCTCTTCCTCCGAGCGGCGGCGAGAGCCCCGCGCCCAGCCCCAGCCGCGCAGGGACGGGGCAGCCGCGCTTCCCGCCCGCGCCAGCGGCACAGCCCAAACGCGGATTGCTCCGCCCGCCGGCCAGGGCGGGAAGTCCCCTACGCACTGTCCGCCTCAGCTCCCACCCCTGCCCCGGCCCAGCTCCCCTCTACTCCCCCCATCAGCGCTGCTGATACAAACTGGGAGGAGTGGCTGATACCTCGGAGAGTTTGTGCGGGCTGTCAGAGGGGCCTCGATAAGTTGTGGAGTTGGGAAGAGAAGAACCATCTCAAATTCAACAGGGGTAAATGCCACTGCAATGCAAATAGATCCTGCACCTGGGGAGGAATAACCCCACGCAGGGGTACAGGCTGGAAGCCAACCTACTGGAAAGCAGCTCTGCAGAGAAGGACCTGAAGGACAACAAGCTGTCGATAAGCCAGCAGTGTGCCTGTGGAGCAAAGAAAGCCAAGGGAATCCTAGAAAGCATTGCCAGAAGGTCAAGGGAGGTGATGCTCCTGCTCTGCTCAGCCCTGGGGAGGCCACATTTGGAGTGCTGTGTCCAATTCCGGGATTCTCAGTACAAGACAGAC
>VYXD01012574.1:267038-298590 GCA_013397195.1 Hylia prasina
TGGAACTCCTGGAGCAGGGCAAAGAGAGCTATGAAGTTGGTCAAGGGTCTGGGGAATCTTTCTTACAACAAAAGGCTGAGGGAGCTGGGCCTGTTCAGCCTCAAGAAGAGGCAAGAGGGGAGCTCGTTAATGTCTATAAAGTATCTACAGGGTGAGTGTGAAGAGGATGGAGCCAGGCTCTTCTTTGTGGTGCCAATCACTAGGAAAAGAGGTAATGGACAGAAGCTGATGCACAGGAAGTTCCACCTGAATATGAAGAACTTGTTTACTGTGTGAGTGACTGCACACTGGAACAGATCGCTCAGAGAGGTTGTGGAGTCTCCCTCACTGGAGATATTCAAAAACCATCCAGACACAATCCTGTGCCATGTGATCTAGGATGACCCTGCTTGAGAAGGGAAATTGGACCACATGACCCATTGTTGTCCCTTCCAACCAGCTCCAGGTCAACTGAGTTCAGCTCCCTCACCCCTTCCTTGCAGGACACATCCTCTATCCCCAGCCTTGTTGGCCCTCCACTAAGCTTGTCCCAGCTTGTCAACAATTTTCTTGGCACTGGATTCTGAGAGGGGAATGACATACCTGGACACAGTATGTGTCTACAAGAGCCCCAGCGAGTGCCAAATAGCTGTGGATTGTCACTTTTTCCAAGCTACTGACATGCTCTTGTTATCTTTGTTGGCCGTGATCATGCAGCCTGCTAGCCTGCCCACAGCCTTTGCAACAGAGCTGCTACCCAGACAGGCAGTCCCAAGTCTAAATCTCTGCAAGGTGCCCTAGCTTCCCAGAGGCGGAATTCTTGTTCTTGTTAAATTTAAAAAAAATCATGCTGACTTGTTCTTGAGCCTGCATACTTCCTTTAGGACAGCAGCCCAGCCCTGAAGCTGCTTGATGACACCCCAATATGCAGCCATGTGCAAACATGGCAACAGTAGATCCTGTCATCTCTTCCAGGTCCTTGAAAAACATGTTAAAATACAAGAGCATTCCACTTGTTTCTGTCCTCCAGGCAAAATGCAACCCATTAAACTGCAACTGTCTGACCACAGTTATGCAATGAGCTTTTTACTCACCTAGCTGTCCACCCACCCAGACTACAGAGTCCTAAGCACCTGCAAAAGTAGATCAAGAGCCAGTGCCTAGCACCTTACTAAAGTTGCCAGGGCAACAACTACCATCCCCATGCCTGCAAGTGCCTACATTTTATCAAAGGTGGCAAACATTTGGTAAGGCTTGATGGCACAGCTGCTTTCAAAGCATCAGTCAGATCTTCCCAGCACCCTCAGACACAGCCCAGAGCCCCAGCCCAGCAAGATTTGTCCAGGTCAAGTTTCAGAAGAATTCCTCTCTTGATCCTCATTCATTGCTGGTAGCTCTTTGCTTGCTCCAATCTTCCATCCAAGCCACAGTTCAGGTCATTGAAGCAAAGGCAGCTCTGAGTATATCAGCCTTATCTGTGCTCACATTCAACAGCTCTTTGTCTTCCTTGTCCAGCCCCTTCCTGTTAACAGAGCTTCTTGAGAGCAACATGAGATTCCACAAGCCCTTGTGTATGTCTACGCCCATCCCTACACACTGTGATATTTCTCTAACTCCTTCACCAGAACCTGTTCATGCTTTCACCATGGTATTTCTGCCATGAAGTTCAGTCAGGTGTTCCCCACTTAGCATAGCTGGTATCCCAATTCATCAACATGGTTTCCTACTTGGATGTGTCACTCTTGCAGCAGGAGAAGGCTGCATTAAAAATCTGCCTGCTTTCTTAGGCTCCCTTCACTTTTCAAAGTTGCCTCCCATTTACCAGTTCTTCAAATAAGCCAGTTTGCTCTCTGAAGTCCAGAGACTTGATATCCCTACTCCCTTCAATGAGCTCAATGAGTTGTATGATCATGACTATAGCCAGAGTTGCCATTCTCACATTCCTAGACAATTTTTCATTGTTAGTAGATATCCACTAGTGCAGCACCCCTGGCTGGCCCATTCAGGATATCTACCAAGAAAGCTTCCTGAAATTTCCTGGACTGCTTTCATCCCACTATGATGTTACTCATCCAACTGGCAGGAAACTTCTCTCCAAGAATCAGGATCTGTGACCCACAGATGTCACAGAGTTGCTTTTTCAATCAACTTTCATCAAGAGTAGCTGGTCTGTAATCCACCACTGTCACCATCTGTAGTCACTCCTTTGATCCTTAGTGTTCTCAGCCAGTCTGACTGTCAATCCAAGCTGCCCTTCTTACAGAGGGGGCAACCCTCCACCCTCATCTTCCCTGTCTCTCCAGAAAAACATGTATCCATCCCAAATGAAATGCTTATGAACCAAGTCTGGGACTTTGTGCACCACCTTTATTCTAGTTCCCCTTATTAGGCCAGAAACCTGTTCAGCATTTCCTAAAACACCCTTGACTAGTACAGAAACTGCTTCAAGTCCAAGTGCCCAGCAGGTAAAAATACATTTGCTACACCTGGTCCACTTAAGAATCTCTCCCTAATGTGTAGGTGCATAAACAAAATTAAATTATGTAAAAATATATAAAGAAAGCACTACATTGGCATATTAATTCCTTCCTAAGTACAGAATATTTCTCTCTTAAATGCTGGTATTGTGATGGATGACATCTATTTGAAAGTACTCCCCCCACTTTTCCCTCAAGTGCCATCAGGGAACAAAAAAATTTAGTTCAGTGGCCTCAAGTCCTCTTAAAAGCACAACTATCACCATTAGCAAGTAGTCAGTAGCCAAAAGCGTAACATCAACACCTTGGAAATGAAAAAATCAAGTTACTTTACCAGCACTAAGCTATGAAACAAACACTAGCAATGCATTTTGTCTGGGAACTTTACTCGTCTCCTTTTTGTATTTCCTTCTGTGTGTTTTGGTTTTATCCTCTCCATTTCTTTTAATTATACACACAGGTTTTCCTCTTTCCTTGTCCTCCATAATTTTTCCTCCACTCATTAGTTTCTCTGGCTTTCCAACCATGTGAGAAAGCAGCATGCAGTCACATCAGGGTGCCACGTAATTGAGCTGTTTTTCTACTACTCCTGTTAAAGCATATGGGGAAGGATTGCTAAGTGTGTAGGGAGACATGAAAGTGCAGCTTTCCCTGTATTGTAAACACATCAGGTCAGAGATCACTCCAGAAGGAACGTCCTAGGCACCAGACCTTGCCAACACCATACAAATTGCAGATCTACACCTTAGGGATTGAATTGAAAGACTGTCTGACAACACTGAAGACTTTTGCTGGTGTAGAATCTTCTTGGATACATAAAGGAAACCAGAAAAACAGCATTCCTGGATGTCTGTAGATTCTTATGAAGTAGCAGTCCTGTACAGATGAAAAGTGCTTCAAATTAATGTTTACAACAGGTCACAAAGCACAAACCTAGGCACTACCAACCATTTTTCCACTGCCCACGTCATGACACGTATCAGATATGACTGCAAACCTACAGCCACCACAGAGGTGTTTTGATGCACCATTTCAACCTGGAATTCCTCTATTCCAGCATTACATACATAACCCATAGGATAGTCCTGCACTTCTCAGTAGAAAAAAATTGGAACTGAAAGTTGGTTTCATAGGAGTTTTGATGCTAACATGTTTTTCTCTGACTACAAAAGTATATTAGAGAAACAGCAGATTGACTATCTGAATAGGATACCTGTTTATCACCTATTTAGGTGTTCCAATATTGAAATTATCTAATTTGTGCAAGCTGAAACATAGCATAAAATCTAAAGTGATGATGTACATCGAAACCATTCTTTTTAGATCACCACTAAGAATTTCAGAATTCAATTCTGGCTTGCTAGTGTTCACATTTTTTTTTAAATATGGACTTTTGACATATTTTGGGGTTGCCTCCTGAAGAGCCATTTTGCTAAAGACTTGTTAAGTTACAATCTAGAACTTAATCTGAAATAGGTATCTCGCGGTATTCCAAAAAACAGACAACATTCTTTCCATGAGAAATCTGATCAACTTGAAAAAATCCTAATCAAGCATCCCAGACATTTCAAAGTTGTGGTGAATATATATATACATCTCCCTGCAGAACAATAAACTACTGCAAAACAGTAGTGACTTGGCAATTAAGTATAAAATACTACTCTAAAAATGACTTAACTATAAACAACTGAAGGACCTTATGGCTTTAATCAACAGTAAGATATTGCCCCTAGACACTCCATTAGGGAATATTAGTTTGTCCTGGGAGTTAAAAAGAGCTTTAAAATGGTTTATTTCTGTGTCTGGTAAATCCACACATTTAGCAGTGCAGAGCTCTACAACCTCCTGTACCACAAGAAGGAGTGATCACGTTTTCCATTTGCACTTTGTAGTCCTGGGTGCAGCTGAGTAAGGCAAGTTCAGCGTAGGTGTAAATTGCTACTGGTGGGGTATTGAAGAATTCTGCTTGGCCTAATATCTGTGTTTATTGTGGCCTAAGCAGAGGAGTATCATGAAAAGCAGCATGAAATCACATGCACGGTGTTCCTGTCTTGTGCAAGGTGTTTCTAGTTATGCCACTAGGAAACCCCTTAGGTCACTATTCCAAGCACTACTTAAACAACTAATTGGGAAAGATCCACACTGGTGTAAGTAAAATTTTTTTTTTTTCATGACACTCAGTGCAATGCCAGTTTCTGTTATTTTTACTACAAACCTAAAACTCCAGCATTCAAGGTAACCACATCCCATTTTTCTAGTTTTCACACTTGCGTGAAAAAGATTTAAAGCTCATTTAGAATAAAATTTATTTCATCTGTGAAAAAGCAGACACCTACAACATCACATTGAACAGGATTCAGCAAAACTTAAGTTACTTCCAACTGACTTCTGTTAATAGAAAGAGATACCAAAATATCAGTAAATTAGTATTATTTGTCTACCGCTTCACAAAAGCATGTTTAAGATCTACTGAATTTTGTATGAACAAGACAAAATATGAAAGAAAATGCAAAATTAAAAGAACTAGGCTCCATTTGAGGTAGACAAGTCACTTAGCATATTTTCCTCATTTAATGTTGCTCTTAGTTTCAGATCACCACTGCAAACTGCTGTGAAACATCTTAATTGAGTAATGATCAGACTTTTATTCTTATTTGCTGAGAAACCGTATTTTTGATTTCTAGTTTGTATTGGGTGCTGTAGTAGGAAGAACCTCTGTCTTACTAATGCCAAATATATCCTTCTTTTGTACTCATTCCCATTTCCTCCTCAATTGGTACGAATTGGTATGATTGGTAGGGAAAAATCTTTGTTTCAGTGTTGCACAATTCCTTGGTGCCAAGCAAGCTGCCACCTGGTAGCTCCAGGAAAGGATCTGTAACTGTCTGGCCCACGTCTGGTTCCAATTTGGTTTTCCAAGACTCTTGCACTCACAAGATCTTGAATGTCTTGTAGCTTTCAAGACTGAAGCACTCTAGACACGTGAAGCACTCTAGACACGGAGGTGGTGATAAGCTTGAGTGGAAAGTTAAAATTTCACTTTTTGATGAACTCTTTTCTTATGGCAAAGTAATGCCATCAGATGTTATTCAGAACTAAGTCATAGCTTCTCAGAAATACCAGGAAAACTGCTTCCCAATCTGAAGAAGTTGGACAGACTAGAAAGCTCTGGAGAAGTGACATCTATACTGGTGCTGAAGACAGAATCAGACCAGTCCCCAGCTGCTAATGGTGATGGTGCTGTAACCCTTTCTGTCCCAGCAGCAGCACACAATCTGGCCCTTGCTCAGAAGCAGCAGCAACTTTTGCCTTTCCAGAGTTCCAGAGCAGGGAAGCAGCCTACAACTCAGACTGGCTCACAATTTTAGCCGAATTAGTTATTGAAAGTAGTGCACATTTTATTTCCCAAGGAGACTAACTTGAACATGAGTCCTACCACTACAACATTTTAATGGCACTGGGCAAATTTATTATTATTATTATTAAAGTGTTTCTATTGTTCATTTGAAAGCAACTACTAGGGAGCTGCAGAGGCTAGCTAATTAATATTCAGTCTTCTGCTTGGAAGCTCTTTCTGAAAACTGCTTCCTATAGTCCTGAAACCTAAAATGCATTTATGGACATAAATTTCTGAAGACTATACATAGTTATATAACATTGTGTGGATATAATTTTTCACATTATCATTACTGACAAGATACGCCTCTGTAGGAGCAAGAGGCAAATTGTGGCTACATTTCAGAATTTCTGACAATTTATTTAATTCATTCCTATTTCTTCTTTCTTGAATGTTTTAGTACACATCTGACAGATAACACAGACTTCACATTTTCATGTCATTAATAATTTTGGTTAAATCCAAGCTGTAGAAGAATCTTCAGAAACAGGAGAGATATGCCCCCAAATGGCTGCATATCTCAGAGAGAGAGAGAGATTTGTCAAGTTGGCACTGAAACTGCTTCTGCTCAATGTGATGAGAACGGTGGCCCAAATTTTCCTTGTCAGAAGGGCCACTCTAACAAGCATGAGAGAAGCTATGACCTGTTCAGATTACAGAACACAAGCTGTTTCTCTTGCATAGGTGCTCCAAAAAATCCCTCTATAAAAGCTATAAGCCAGTGCAGAAGGCTAAGACTTATGAAAACTAAATTACTGAAGGAGCTGACTATGTGTCCTTTCCTTTCTCTGGATATCCAGATTAAGCATTACTTAGTAGCATTAATAAGGAGTTAGATACATATTCATACATATTTCTGTTTCTGAACATTCCAGTAGTTTAACAGAGTACTATGAACAAATCACTGCATTCTGCCCTTCCTCCACTGCATTAAACTAAATCACATATAAAGGAAAGTAATTCTTAGAATTTCCACCTACTAGATACCTGGTGCCCAGCTGTACTAATGAGGTCAGCTGAGATTCTCATTTGAGAGATTTCACTAATATGAAAAAGGCCTGGACAACCAGACACTTTAAATAATGCAAAAATTCATGTAATTTTTACTAAGTGTTAAATAGTCTATTACCTTTCTAGTCGATGGATAGGTAAAATACACCCCAGAAAAGTAGTATTCCATGAATTTTGTAGAATCATGGAATATCCTGAGTTGGAAGGAACCCAGTAGGGTCATTGAAGTCCAACTCCTGACCCTGCACAGGACAGGCCCAAGAATCACACCATATGCCCAAGGGTGTTGTCCAAACTTCTTGAACTCAGACAAGGTTTGGTGCTGTGACCACGTCTCTGGGGAGCCTGTTTCAGTGCCCAACCACCCTTTGAGTGAAGAACCTTTTCCAATCTAAACCTCCCCTGACTCAGCCTCATGCCTTTCCCTCAGGTCCTGTCACTGTCGTCGGAGAGAAGATATCAATGCCTGCATCTCCACTTCCCCTCCTGAGGAAGCTGTGGATGGGTATTTGCAGAAGCATAGCTGTTCCAGTGGCACAAACAGTAACTAGACAAGACAAAAGACAAGAATAGGTCACTATCTTACAGTTCTGAACACTTGATTCTAGCCTGATTGGTAATAGCTTGTGAGAAGTTTGCTTCATTATTATTCATTATTATGAATAAACTCTATGTAGATACAGTCCTAGGAAATTTAATACTTAATGAAACAACCTGAAAAATGAATGAAAAAGTTATAATGAATGAATCCCTTCTGCAAACTTAGCATCTCATAGAAGTTGGACATAAACTGTATATTCTGAGTGCACTGTTTTATTCACCAGAAGTATCACTGTGGCCTCAACTACCCTACCTCTAAGTTTTCTTTAAACTTCTCAGACCAAAAATTATTTAAACAGTGCTTCACTCTCCACAGTAAAAATCTTTTCAGATCTCTTTGTGTAACTGGATCAGGTACAGCTAATAAATTTTGACAAGACAGAATATGAACAAGGACCACAATCTAACCCAGACTTCTAAGAGGCAGTGTAAATAATAAGTGCCAAAGAGCACTTTCTATTCTATATCCAACTAGAAGTAAAATTGCAGGTCAGAAAAGCCTGCTCCAAAGAGACTCAATTATCAAGAGAAGAGCATAAGCAGAATACCTACAGATTACTTTCAGATTTTGAAAACTGAAATCATACTAATCTAGGCAGTTCCATTAAGAAAGTGATTTCAGCATGCAAAACTTTATGACTCCAAAGACAGAAAGCCAGTGGTGATGAAAAAAAGCTGCTTGAGCACATGATGAATTAACAAAGTGAGTAGCATTCAAACAAGACAAATGTGGACTCTGTAATCGTTAGCATTTACATACAGACAAAACAAACCTTTGCACTTGTACTACTAAACAAATACTTTAGTTGACCAACTTTCTGTAACTGCAAAGGTTGGTATTTTCTGCACTATTTTAGTTTTCTATAATGGTAAGGTGAAAAAACACGCTGCAAGTCTTTAGACTTTGCCATGCACTGCACTTGGGGAACAGTGAAAAACAAAACCATTAAGTTCCATCCTTGACCTTACAGTTATAAGTACATATATTTAGAGTATATCCTTGCTGTGACAGGTAAAAAACACAGTAAGAAAATACTAGTGGCATTTGTGACTAGTCACAGCAATGCACTTTCCCTACCAGCTCCACTTTCCCTTTGTCACCAGGGATGAAGTGCAGCACCAAGACTGAAAGAGCAGTTAATAAGATTTATAAAATGTAATATCAAAAAATCAACTTAACAAACTTCAGTTTCCTGATAGGTCAAATAAATGGAAGTTAACTCTCCATGTTACTTAATTCAGACAAAAGTAAAATAAACTTTACTGTTCTATGAGCAGAGATTCTGTCTCTTTCCCACACAGCCTTGCCAGGGGCACTTAATGAGCATGTTGGCCAATTCCCTTAACTGTCCCTGTCCTTAACCTTAGATAGAATTCTGTTTTCAATTAAGTTTGAGACATCTGCTTTTCAACTGAAAAGCATTCTTTCCCAAATAACTAACAGTACTATAACACAATTCTGTTTCATCCTTAGCTTGTACATATGTGAAGGAACAGACACAGAAACATGAATTTCATAGTTTCTGAAGCTGCACATTACGAGCCAAACAGGCTGGTTTGAGGTAATACATCATGTCCTACCAAAACACAGACCCCTGCCACTTGGATTGAGACCACTCTAGTAGCTGGTAATAGGATCTGTCACCAAAACTCAAAGCTTCAGGACGCAATCAGCGTCATCATTAGCTATGAATGCCCCCTACATTTGCTACAAAAAAATCTTATTCAGGCAATACTTCATCAGATACACTAGAACCTCCCTGACTTAACTTGTCCTGTGGCCTAAGGAGCTGCATCTAATTCTGCATAAAGGATATTTTTGGGTGCTTAGGCAGCACATACACAGAACCTGAAAAACTATCATACAACAAAGAGTACTTCTGGAGACCTGCAGGTATAAATACATAACATTACTAACTACTGCCTTCTATTTAGGCAGTTCCATCACAGAATTGGGTTTTTCCATACAGAATTTAAGCTCTTTTCAGAACACTCACTATGGCAAAAAAATCTGTTAAAGAATCCTAATGGTCTGCGAAAGAAGTTGGCTCCAGCTTTGTATTTTTTTAACAGGCTTGTTACAATTTAATGGATTTTTATTTAGGTTAAAATATTACAAAGCCTTAAAGGCAAGGATGAAAACATATTGGACTCATTCGGCAAATACAATTCTTTTTATTTATAACTGCATTTTATGACATTGTGACAAAATACTATACTACAACCTACCTTGCTACTCTCTTCAATGTACCAAAAGGAAGAATGAAAGTCAAGATGAAAACCTCAGACACAAACTACTAGAAGCTGAGTCATGTTATCAAGGATCTATTTTTTGCCTTTTTACTCTTCCATTTACAGACAGGTTTCCAATAGTGACATACAATACTGAACTAGACAAACATTGATCTGGACACATACAGTAGTTCTTAACTAAGACTATTTAAGAGTGTCCATCAAATGTAACAACTCAGCAAAATATTTTATTATTTTTTCATTTCTTTAGTGGTGTTTCTGTAATAAGATAAGCAAATATGTAAGTGAGCCCTAACTCTTTTTTTCTTATTCTGTTCACTGTTGGCTTCATAACACCATATCATAAAGTGTCATTTATATTGGAAAATGTCATCCAAGAAAGCAAACATCTCATAGAGCTCATAGTTCCCTAGGGGAAGCAGACATAGCAACTGAAAATTAAGTTATCCACAATTTCTGCTGGATAACTGCTTCTCCTCCAACCAACCTAGAGGGATCTGGTCCTAGGAAACACTGAAAACAGCAGGTAACACCAAGCACTGATAGTAAGGGTCAACCACATATCTGAGTTCCCACCCACTGGCAATTACTGTGTTCCATTTACAAGAACAGAGAAATTAAGAATGAGTATCCAGTTTAAAGAAGTGGTCCATATTCTTACTCATTTCAACACCACTGTTAAAAAAGGAACAAAGAAGGTGGATAAATGAGTAGATTCAAAATATACTGAGTTTGGGTATCTCTACAGGCTTTTCTTTTTGTTGGTTTGTATTTGTCAAATTCTCGGGACTGTAGAATAAACTAGACTTACCTGAAAGTAGAAAGGAAAAACAAAACCTTTTCTGACTTATAATCCTTTGAAATGCTGTCAAGTTCATTTAAGGATTTGATTTGTAAGCATTGTAGAATAAAGAAAGGAAGTGACAAGAGTTACTAATAAGCTGACGGATTTTTTCATCTAAGGCATACATCACTGTTTCATACTTCCCTGATCTGCTTCCCTATGGAATATCCAACTCTTGTCCCAATGACATACTTGGAACCAGTGTCAAACCTGCTCACAAACCCTGCCTTTCTTCCAAACCCACTACAACTCCTAACAGTTTTTGGCAATCTACAAAGCCTTCTCATTGCATTTCTTACAGCTATATTTTTTAACAAAAAAATTAATTAGCACACAATAAGAATCGCTACATTCTGCTTTTATTGTAAAAAGAACAAACTGGAGTGGTCCCCAAGAGAAAGGCTTTATAAATTACAGTATTTGGCAGGCTTCTGTTAGCTTAATGCCCCACCTGCTGGCTGACGACTAAATGACATGGTGACACTTCCCAAAGAAGTCACACGCCTATTATTTTGCCACCTGTAGGTAGCTATATGCTGTCATGGCAACTGGTACCATTCTGCGTACAAGATGGACTGCACAGCTGGGTCCACCACAGTGTGAAGATTAACAGGCAGAAATAGAACCGAGATGGTTATAAACCAGACACAAGCCAGACTGATCACACTGAAGTATTATAAAGCATAATGTGAATAAGAAATAATACAAAAAAGTGAACTCCTCACGTATCTTTAGCTTGTAAGAATTTCTACACTTTCATCTGCACCCAGCTCAGTCACCACACTGATCTATGTTATATTCAGTTATATTCAGGCATAGTTCCTCAAAAATGGATCAAATAGTCTAGGACCAAAGTCAAGGTTTAAAATGTAGAAATATTTCAGTCTCATTTATTTGAGAATGCTCTTTGAAAGAGCACTTTTAAAGCTTATTTTAAAGAATGAGTACAGTCTACAGCTCCCTTTTTTAACCAAACCTCACTTGCCTGGAGGAGCTCTTATTTGCAGTTAGTGCTAGCCTGACTTTAAGGCCTGCTATGAGTTTGACAAAGCAGAGCACTTTCAGAACTGGATGTGCTTCAATTCCCCACCAAACTTAGGGAAATGGAGTCTGTAGAAACCTGCTCAGCTCATGCTGAGACATGAACTGTTTCTGCCATGGCACTGAATTTACACAGGAACATAGAAGATATTCTTTCCCTGAACACAGAAGGATTTGCTAAAGTGTCAGTTCCAGGATTATTTTTTATTTCAATCTACTGACTCACCAGCTCAAGGCTCCTGAACCTCTTACAGGTATATTTCTTCATGGAATCAACTGTCTAAAAGGCCGTTTTGAAAAGCTGAAGAGATACAATCAAGTTACATATAGCACGGGAAGTAAAAAAAATCCCTTTCCAGGCTTCCTTCAGCCCAGCAGCCACATTTAGTACTGTCTCAGTGTAAAAAGCAGGCTTTGGTGTGAGCTGTCACACAGCACAGCAGCTGCCCATCTTCTAGATCCCAGCATTCTGAGGTGCTGTGCCCCTTTCTGAGTTCAGGAAACCACAGCAGAACAAAGCTCATCAGCCTAGACAATCTACTAACAGACAACACAGCCCTAAGATAGCATTTTGGAAACTTCACCACTATTGATCATTTTTATCTTACTTTGAAAAAATCTACATTTAAAACCTGTTAACATAATTGCACTTTTAACTAACTAAACTATCACAGACCCCCTAAGACAACAAGTAATTTCAGAGTCTGTCTTTCTCCTAAGTCAGGGAATAACCAATGCAACAGTGAGATAAGCACAACTAGCAATTTAGGTTTTATGAATACTGTAACAAGTATTTCTCTGCCAAAAACACATGGAATCCAGCATTTACAGGAAGTGTCTTACCAATAGAGATCTGTGTGTAGTTAGTTTTATTCACAATGAGGATGTTTTGGTTTTGTGCTGAACAGCATGCTGGTAAGACAGAGATGTTACTGCTGACCAGCGCTTACACTGAGCCAAGGCCTCCTCTGCTTCCTGTATTGCCATGCTGGCAAAGACACTGAGTGTGCATGGGAAACTGGAAAGAGACACAGCAGGGACATGCGATCCCAAATGACAAAAGGGACACAGGACATTATGCTCAGTCTATAAAGTGGGGTGAAGGAGAAGTGGGCAACATTTGGAGTGATGGCATTTGTCTTCCCCAGTCACTGCTACATGTGATGGGCCCCTGTTGGCCTTGAAATTGCTGAACACCTGCCTGCTCATGGGAAGAAGCAAATTAATTCCTTGTTCTGCTTTGCCTATGTGCAAGGCTTCTGCTTTTTCTATTACAAAGGCCTTTATCACTAAACCACAAGTTTGCCAGCTACCATTCTAATAATTATCTCCCTGATCCCACTGGATAGCAAGCAGCTGTGTGGTACTTGGTTGCTAGCTGGGGTTAAACCACAATCCATCATTGCAACACGTTTCCCTAAAAGAGAATCAGTAAATACGTTGCTTAATTATGTATAAAGATCTCTGTTCTAGTGAAAGTAAAATCAGGAGCACCAAGCAAACAACCTCAGGTAACATTCCTAACATTCAGTGCTGTATTGGTAATTTTTATCTGCAGAGTACAATATCTAACAAAAAGGAAGATACCTACTTTGGGGGTCCCCACCCGATATTCTAGGCAAATCAGTTCTGCACAGTTGCTCAAAATAAATGTAATGAACAGCTTTAAGGGAAATCTTATTCACACTGTAAGCTCTTTGTCTGTATCCTGTAAGCACACACCTTGATCAGTGATGTTTCAGTGAAATTGCTCTTTGGTATTTCATACTACAGCCAGAATCTGTTTTGTAGCCTGGATGCGAGAGCCCTCTGATGGCTGTAATGAAAACACCACCCGCAGCACACTTGAAACCTACCTGAAATCACGTATGAGCTGCTCAGGTCCATGAGGCACCGTACAACCTGGCAAGCTGGTTTTCCCCCAGTAAATTAAGAGGCTGCCTTCAGATTTCCACCAGTTGTTCTCAGGGTACCCAGGCCCTGACTTTAGTAAACTTCAGTAGAACTTTTGACAGTCCTCCCCTGCATTGTCCTGGGCAAATCAGCTGCTCATGGCTCCGACAAGTGGCTGTTTTGCTAGGTAAAAATCTTCAAGATTATTAGGCCCAGAGAGTACTGGCAAATGGGAGTTTCATCCAGTTGGTCACTAATTGGGCTCCCAAGGGCTCTTGAACAGGACTGGTCTTAAGAACAGTCCTGTTTAGTCTTTGTCAACAATTTGGACAAGATCAAGTGTACACTCCCTGAGTTGTGGATCACACAAATTTGGGCAGGAGTGCTGACCTACAGGAGGGCAGGAAGGAGGGTCTGCAGAGGGACCTGGACAGGCTGAACTGATGAGCCAATTTTATGAGACTTAACAAGACCAAGTGCCAGGCCCTACACTTGAGTCACAACAACTACATGAAACACTACAGGCTTGGTGAAAAGTGTCTAGAAACTGCACTGACAGAGAAGGACCATCTGCACAACCCACAGTGATGGTCACCTCTACCCCAAGCTGGGGTTCAGAGCCACAGAGCCTACAGCTGCAGGGACACCTTGCTGAACAAGACACGCCAATGGGCGAGCTGGGTGATAGAGATCAACTTGGCTACCCCTAAGGACATCAGGTGGGACCACAGGGAGCTGTAAGCTCTGCAGCTGAGCCCCATTAGCAACCACAGTCCCTTCTTAAGAGAATCCCAACTCACTCCCACCATCTACTGCACTTCACTGAATTTCTTCACTTGACATTCAGGGCACTGGGCAGAAATCACATTGTATCAACACCTACCACAGGCCCTCATGATGTTTTGTTTTAATTAGTCAGATCCCCCTGGTCCACAGCAGTTCCAAAATGGCTGCTAGGCCCTGGGCAAGACAGGCCTGCCTTAACAGGAGCCTGCAGCGCTCCCAGGTGGTCAACTGCATCCTGGCTTGTATCACAAAGTACAGCCAGCCAGATCCAGGAAGCAATTGTCTCCCTGCGCTGGACTTTTAAGGCCATATCGTGAATACTGTGTTCATTTGGACCCCTCACTGGAGGAAAAATGAAGCACCACAGCATGTCCAGAGAAGGGCAATAAAGCTGGGTATCCAAAGCACAAGTCTGGTGAGGAACAGCTGAGGTAGCTAGGGCATCTCAGTCTTGTGAAAAGGAGGGTCAGAGAAGATCTTGTCACTCAACACAGGAGGTTGGGGGTTCACCTCTTCTCCCAAGCAACAGGTTGCAGGACAAGAAGAAACGGGCCTCAGATTTTGTGAAGGCAGGTTCAGCTTTGATATCCAGAAGAAATTTCTTCACAAAAAAAGAGTTGTCAAGTGTTGGAGCAGGCTGCCCAAGAAAGGAGTACAGTCACCATTACTAGAGGTATTGAGAAGATATCACACTTGGGGAGACTGTTGTTGGACTCAGCAGTGTTAACAGACTGAACTCAATGATCTCAAATCTCTTTTCCAACCTAAATGATTCTGATTTAGTGTATGGCCTATGACCAATTCATATTCTATTCCCTGCCTCAGTGTCCTCCTAAAAGCTAGAAATTGAAGTGTGTGTGCTCAGAGCACATTTCTATATGACTACTTCACCCTATGTATGCAGGATCCTCTTTACGTATCTTAGAAAAGGCATAATTTAGCTTTCTGTGATACATAGGAGCCACCAATCCCATTTTAATAATTTAACTGCTGCCTTACACTCAGGAATAATATCAGGTTATGCTAAAAACTAGATGGCTGCACAACTCCAGGGTCCATGACCCTATTAACTGCTACAGGCCAGAACACCAGGTTGTTTGTCCCCTTTCCCCCCCAAGGGAGGCAATTTTGCCACTCTGGTGAAACCCTACCTGGAGTACTGCATCCCCCAGCTGGAGTACTGACCACAGGAAAGACATGGACCTGTTGGAGCAGGTCCAGAGAAAGGCCATAAAGATGATCACAGGCCTGGAGCACCTCTCCTATGAAGACAGGCAGAACATGCTAGGATTGCTCACCCCAGAAAGGACAAGACTCCAGGGAGACATTATTGGGGCCTTCCAATAATAAAGGAAACATGTAAGGAAGACTGAGACATTTTAATAGGGTGAGTTGTGATAGAAGGAGTAATGATTTAAAAGGAAGATGGCAGATTTATACCAGACAGAATGAAGACATTTTCTTCCATGACGTCTGTGAGACACCAGAACAGGTTGCCCAGGAGTGGTGATGTCCCACCCCAGGAAGATTTATGGTCAGAGTGGAAAGGGCTCTGAATTACTTGATCTAGCTGAATATATCCCTGCTCATTGCAGGGGGGTTCACTGGATGACCTTTAGAGGTCCCTTTCAACCCAAGCCACCATATGAAATGAACCACAAATTTAAATTAATTTGTGTTACAGTTCTAAGCACAAATTCTTTCCCAGAAAAAGACCTCTATTTCAATTGGTGGATTTAATCCTAAATTGTTCTAGGAAGACTTTACAAAAAGTTTAAAAGTTCCTTGAACACTCATTCATGGAAGAACAAGCACAAAACAATGGGGGAGAAGAGATTTGGTTAGGTTTGGTCTAGACAAAAAAAGGCACTACACAGCAAAACATTATTCTTCTAAAATTAAGACAGCCTAAAGAGATTAAATTCAGAGTGATCCTGAATGGGATAGGGGAAAGCAGACTCCTTGACAGAATCACAGAGCAATTTGGGCTGGAAAAGATGTTTTAAGGTCATCTAATACAAACACCAAGTAGTTCAAACAATACCCAGAAATTTGGACACCTACTTACCGGAAAAGGTGAACAGAAACCTAAAGGGCAGAAACCTAACACACACCCTGAGAAGGGGTCCTGCTGCCACATCAGTACTGTCTTACAAGCAGTACTTCTAATATCCAACTACATCAGCAATGTATTAACTGCAACATGTATCTTTATTTGACTACATATTAAGAACTTTTGAGATAAAATCAGAAAAATGATCCATACAGTAATCACTTTTGGACTAGCAGCATAAATATTCTATGGCAACATGTTTTTAAATATAAATCCTGCCCTCATTTCTGTACTTTCTACAGTCTCACAAACCTTAAGGTGAAAGAGCAGAAAGAGACTTTCATGTTTGTCTTGAGCACCTACTACACAGAAGTTCACACTACTTGGGGGGAAAAAAAAACCCAATACCCAAAACAAAATCCCCCCATCAAACAAAATCACCACAAACAAACCTACCCACCACCCTTTACATTTGTTCACCAAAGCTGAAACTTGAACAGTTATTGGGACAATACAAAGACCTTTTTAAACTCAGCTGGGGCCCTTTTCTTTAGAAAAGTTGCAGTATGAGTTTGTCTCCCAAGGTTCAGTCCAAATTTTAAAGCAGAAATGATACAGTAGGAAGTAAGAATCCAGCTGGGTTGTAAAGCTACTTAAGGATTTTTGAGATGCATATTCTATCTGAAGAAACCTCAACTTTTTTAATAGATTAGGATGACTTTTTTTAAACTTTCTTAGCAATACTGGAAATGGCACACATTAAAGCTCTTAAATTATACATCTTCTCTACAATACTGGTCTAGAAAGTCATTCCTGCAAGAACAGAGTGCAGACCTGTGAGAGGACTTTAAAAATCCCTTTCAGTAAGGTATACAGAAGAAAACCCCATGAAATACAAAAGGGAAAACTCTTTTGTTCCTTTGTAGTAATAAACGATCACATCACCTTCAGATTACGATAGTTTAGCAACTTGGTTTAGCACACAAATACCTAGAAGGAAAAAAATATTTCCATTTTTTCAGGGAATTAGTGTCTGTGCCAGACAATCATTCTAATAGAGATCCAAGAATACCATCTGTCTGGCTGTCTCATTCCAAGAATAATTCTGTCAGGTGGCAAAGTGTGTAAAAAGATATGAAAAGGCAATCAAACAGCAAACTGGGGTACTTCAGGCAAGAACCATAACACAAACCAAGTGTCATAGCTCTAGAATACCAATTAAAAGCAAGCATTTATTTTTTTGTCTTGACTAAGCAATTGTTGCTTTTGACAAAGAGCTGTCTTAATGCTTAAGTACACCCAAAGCTTTTGAGTCTCTCAGAATGTCCATACTGTGTGCAAGCAAATGCAGATGCAGGCCTCACTACTCCTGCTAGTTCACAGTTAACATGGTCCACTTGATTTGAGAATAGAAGGGGAACAAATTTACAAAATGCTCCAACCATGCACTGATTTTGGAAATGCCTTCAGTCACAGCAATACCAAACAGATGTTTCAACTTTCTGAATGCAATAGGAAAGATTTACCCATTGGTTTTGTGTTATGTGTTATAGAGTATTTCAAAAGACCATTAAAAATGCATGGATTTACTTATAACCAAAGGAAAAAAAAAATCATTTCTCTACAGGTAAGCAGCTAGCAGAACTCTAATGGAAGACAAAAGTAAATAGTACTCATAAAGCCTTGGCTACTCCCCTGTGAGAAAACCTTTCAGTATGCCTTTAAGAATCTAGTACAACCATTTCAAATGCACAATCAATTTGCTCACCAAAAGGTCCTCTGCATCAAATAAACAGAAAACAGTGCAGGCATCTTCTGGTTTAATCCCTTCTTTCGTTGGTGGGACTCTTCAGTGAGACAGTTTTGCACAGGGCCCTTTGTATTTTCTTAGAGCTACAGCAGAAAGCCTCAGGTGAGGCCTGGGGGCAACCTAGCCAACCTAAAACATCAAGCCAAAAAGAAATTTGCATTTGCTAAGAAACAACTACCTTTTATCAATAAGCTGACATTATAGCTTTGAAAGCACATGCAGGCTGTTTAGACACAAAGTCTGAAAGGACAGGGTACTGATTCAATACTAGAAAAACCCTTGCAGAAGAGCTGCTAACACAGAACTTGAGAACAATCAAGCCACTATTTTTAAAACAGTCTGAAAAAAATATGGCAAGTCATTATCATGGGAACACTTAATACTATCTTCAACTGGCATGGGCTTTGCTTTTTCCATGTTAATTTATGCTATGAGAACATTGGTATAAAGTTGCATAAAGTGACTCAAAAAATTATCATCATTCTCCTTCAATGAAGTTTATCCAGAGCACTCCTGAGAAGCAGTCTTTGGACATTTGCTCTAGCCATATTCCCTTACATATCCAGTTCCCTTCTAGGTATTTCACTAACATGTATTTCTGGCTAAGTCTTTACCTAGCCATTACTATCTCTAAACCTTCTGGAAATCTGAAGCTGAACATTCAGTCCTAAACAGCCTCATATAGACATCCTTAAGAATGGCACAGTTTTCTTTTATTGTCTGGAGAGATTGAGCTGTTTCAGCAGGAGAACTGCTCTCTTTTCTCAGTTCTACTCTTTTGAAACTTCAGCCACTATCCACACAAAACAAAGGTTTGTTACTATAGATTTAATAACTGGAAATCTCACAGAGTATTAAGTTTTTAACAGCTTTAACAAGTTATTATTTAGATTTGTCACACCAGAAATTTAGGAAACCAAAGAAAAGTAAAAATTTATTTCACTGTTTCACAATGCACACCTAAAATCTACATGATTTATATTAAAACAGTCATACACATATTCTTTGATTAACAGTTTGCATCACATAACAAAGGCTTATTTAAGTGCAGTATTTTCTCAGAAGTTTAAAATACAGGTATTGCTAAGATTTTTCAAGTAAAAAATCTGGTATTGGCTGACTGAGTGTCCAATACAGATAACATTCTTGCATTTTAAGTTACATACAGGAATTTTAGGATTCTCTTCATTACTTACCCAAAAATAGTAGTGATGCTTAAGACTGCAGGTACAGAGACTGTCATCAATGACCATAATCACATTGATTATGTCGTCTAAAGGCAACCAGGACTTACAGGGCTTGAGCTCAGTTACACCTTCTCATCTTCTTTTGCACTGATTTAAGAACTCAGTCTTAAAATATATTCTCTTGGGCAAATAACTACTTCAATTTTTAAACTGCTGGAGTTAACTGGTCAATATGAGGCAAATTGTAGTTAACAAAAAACTGTGTGTAATATGCAAACTGTACCTTAAAGCTCAGAGAAAAATCCACATACAGCAAACATATAAACTCTCTTAACATTCCAGTCAGTTAACAGGGGAAACACACAAACAGTAACACAAGTTTGTCAACTCTTACAACTTCCAACTTGAAACTACTCAAGCAACAACTGTATCAAAACAGGTAGAACATGAGCACAAACATAACTTTAAGTAACTTTGAGAAATATTACACTCTGTATTCCTAAACTGAATTGTGGTATCATCTAGTTAATTTAGATACTTTGAAGTCTTTGTTGATCAAATGTTTTTGTGTACTGTCCTTCCTTTTCTCAAGTGGTAAGTCTTACTTTCCTGGGATGGGATAGAAAAGAGGACAAGAAAAAAAATCAATTAATCAGAATAAAGCAACCAAAGTTTCATGAAAACTATCTCCAGATGCCCTGTACTCTATTCACCCCTCTCCAAAACTGAGGAAACAGCTTCCGCATTCCCATTTCAGAGTACATCTGTTTAGTTCACATATCTGTCCTTTCACAAAACGGAAGCAAGGTCTTAGAAATTAACGACCTGAAATTACACAACTTGGAATGTAACCAGAAATTGCATATCTAAAAAGACTGAACACATACAGCAAAAAAAATGACAACCAGCTACCAATCTGGACTACAATTTATTGGTTAAAGCAGAGACAAAGCATAACTAGCCACCATCCACAGTAGCCACTTCACTGTATAGGCTATCGAGGTTTAAACTCAACATCCTCTGTCCAAACTAGGGAGTAATCTACTGCTTTCAGCCATGCCACTGAGAAATGATTAGCCAGACTTATGCTCCAATTGTTCATTATAGTTGACTGTTGAGCAGTTTTTTATGCTGTCCTGATTAAACCCATCGAATCCAATTTCAGCACTTCTTTCCACCATTAAACAACTGAGAGCCAAACCCATACATCTCAGAGGATGTACAAGGAAGAAAAAATTCAAGTGGCATTCACAGATACGAATCCCTTCATCTTTATGGTATCCTGTAGGTGAACACATTGAAGGTCAGCTATGTTTCATGGATTTAATTTTGTTTTCACTACATACCTTTACATTGTTGTCTTGTGATACAAAGTCATTTGTCAGCTGGTTCTCAGGATTAGACAGACAGGATAATACTGTTTGCATGCCCCTGTCCACAGACTTCTGAAATACAGTTACAGGTGCATCAATACTGATTTTCTTAGGGCATTACTAGCTAGCAATGCCAGTGTGTCACAGGGTTTACTTTGCAATCAGGATTCTTGAACTGCCTTGTGTTCCCTGAGGTATTTGTAATTTTTTTCTGCCCCTCAGTCTTTTAATATTAGTAACTCATTATCCCACTTCAGTGTTACAGCATAACAATTCTAATCAGTGACATGCCAGTTCTCTTGTGGATTAGGCTGACAGCTGAGAAATGAAATTTCTCCTTTAGGAAACTGAATTCAGAGAGCCACCTGTTTGCTAAACTAGGGCCACCTTCCACAAAACAGTGAGAAAGGGAGAAAGTTACCAACTCGGATATTTGAAGCTTAAAATAAATCTACCTAAGACAGCAGGCAGTGCTATCAAATCTACTTTTTTAGTACCTGTAATTTTCCTTGGTATTTCCACAGATTAGGCCAAGTCTTGTCAGTAGACTTAATCAAGTAGAACACACACTTTATCCAGCCCTCAGCACTGCAAACAAGCACTAACAGTTTCGAGGAAAGGTGAGACTTCTGAAGGTACACACAGAACTCAGATACATGGGACTTAGCACCTGGATGAAAGTAGCAACTCTAACCTTGATTTCTAGGATATGTCAGAGGCCCTTAACAAAGCTAATCCTCATGTGTAAATTTCTGGGAATGGCATTTATGATAAAGAACACTGAAGTTTCGAGAAAGCACTTACCTTTTGTGGGCTGTTAGGCAACTGTGTGGGCTCTGGAACAGCACATTCCATCTGTATAAATCCTTGATCCTCAGCGCCATGATAGTTTACTGAAGTATACACCTGCAGAATTTTTAAGTATTACAATGTTTCAGTAACACTGGGAAAATATGCACAGTTATGGTCCACAGATAGATGATCCTCATTATCCAGAAACTGTGCCAACTTTATCTTTGCAGTTTGGAGAAGTTTCAGAGTGGGGGAAATACTGTGTCATGACCTGTTTTATTAACAGGTTAAGAATGATACTTAAGAGTTGCTTAACTGAGATAGTTCTAGAACAGTTGTCTGCTCCTATAATCAAGCTTGTAACATTTAACAGTGAAACCCCCATGCACACCTACTCTAAAAGCAGTTTGACCTGCTACCATTGAATTGTAAAGTGATACACACTATGGCTGTATCACATTCATGGATGTTATTAAAAAACTATTTCAAGGCAATAGTGTAATCAATATTTCAATGACTTTTGATAGCTTTCAGAAGAAGAATAACATTCAGAATAAAACAACATACTACAGCTTTTAAACACCCAATCAAAACTGCAGTCAAATATACCTAAAGAACACAAAAATGCTCAGGGGGCAAGTTTAAATTCTGACACTGTTAAATAAATACAGTATTTGTTCCTCTTTCCCATGGAAAGGTTACTTGCATTAAGTCACAGAAAGCAAGGAATTGTTTTAGTGGAGAGCAGCACCATCTACAGTTTGTAGAAGCCTGAGGAAATTTTTAAAACCTATTGAAAGGAGCCAAAAAATTAATCAGTATTTGTAAGGAACATGCAGAGTTTTTAAATTTAAAAAAAAAAAAAATGGTACATCAGGTCAACTTATTTTTCCCTCAACTTTTCCTGAAAAACCAAATCCATTTTGGTTAAAATTCCAGCGTTCTGTGACTAGAACATGTAGAATAATGTCAAAAAAAAAAAGGCTATCTGTTCCACCAGGTAATCCAGAAAAGGACCACATCAGTAGAAATTCTGAACAACTACATAGTCTCATCAGTAATTACAGATTTTTGTAGACCAGAGTACACAGATTCAGACAACAAGCACGCATTTTTTTAAAAGTATCAAGCTATAAAAGCAATGTGCTACATAAGAAGACTGTTTCAGAAGTCTTTTGTAAGCTTACCGGAGTTGGGGGTATTACATAATTTCTTTGCTCCCCAGCAAGCCACTGTGGTTGAGCCTTAAACAAAAATTGGATAAGAATCACCTTTTATTCATTTGTTTCCCACACAGAAAAGTAACTGCTCTGTAGGAGCCACTGTTTATAGCATTTCATGTCTGAATTTCTCACAAAACAGATATTTAATACATAGTCTTACATCCAGCAAGATACCTTATTTTATTCAAGTATCTCCTTCTCACTCCAAGTTAAAAAAAAATACTTCTAACTATTAGTAAAATACGGGAAACCAAAGTATCTACATTGAAAACAAACCTCAAGCTTCTAGCTACTGCCAGTTACTCCCAGTTTAGCATTAGTAACAGGACAGTCACACACTTCACTTGTAAGTTTAAACCCCACTATCAGCTAAACACCTTCTCTGATGTTTTTACAGTGCAAGAGCACAACCCCTCTATATACATTGATCATTGTATCATCTGATAGGTTCTGATTCCAAGTACCTAACAACCCACACTACAGCATGTACAAATGCAAAGCTCCCTCCCACATGTACTACTAACTCATGTACCTTTTTCTAATTTGAAAATTGTTTTACCACTGTATATTGAAGAAAAAAATAATGAAACTATAGAAAGAAAAGAGTATGCTAAGTTACTCAACAGTTTTCATCACTATTTTGTTTTTGCTTTGGTAGCTGTGAAGACCTGAAGGAAAATAAATTTCAAGGAATGAGAAGCACAGAAAGATCAGACTCCAGTTAACACTTCATTCCAGTTTTGTCAGGTATTCAAACAGCCCTTCTGCTTCTACTAAAACTTTACATACCTGATAGTTGTAAGCTGGTTGATAGCCTATGGGAACTTGCTGCTTTAGCAGTACAGCTGGTGATGAACTGTATGGATAGGGCTACAAACAAAACTTATTTTTAAAAAAAACCACCACAAGTTTGAAGCAAGATACAAGCACAATATTTGTAGAGGTATTAACCAGGAGCACAATTTTAGAAGTTGCACTGTTATTTCAATTCCTGCACAGACTAGACTCTCTATTTAAAAGCAACCCTTAGATTTCCCACAGGGCTTGCTTCAGCACTTCAGGCACTAATAACATCTACACAGTGAGATTCTAAGCATCTTATATATCTAAAAATCCCATATCTGCTTGTAACTGATCTTTTAAGCAATTTCAGAAGTACAAGTCATGCCATAAACTTTGAGTAGATCTGAAACAGACTGACTACTATGAAATAATGGACTACAGGCTGAAGGATCAGTTTCTAGGAAACACAGGACGCTAAGTACTCCATCCAATTAAGACAATTTCCTAGCATTTCTTTCCTGTAAGTACTCTGACACAGTGTTTTACCTGGAACCTTCTCAAACTATTCAGAGAATAGTTAAAGACACATTCTAACATTTAAGAGAATTAGTTCTCTTAAATTAATAAAGAGAATCACCAAGAATACTACTATCAAGCTCTCTGCCTTGCAAGAATGTATTTTTGCAAGTTTGTTCTTCCTCTTGGCTAAAAATATACAAAACAGGATCAGTCTGTAGTCAGTACTGCCCCATCATAGAGGCCAATGCAGAAAGAGAGCCTGATCTGGTTCAGTCACAGCACAGGACTCTTACCCAGGCCAGAAGCACTGTACCCACACCTCAGTAGGAACGCTCATCTGAAATACCAGTACCGTGATGTCCTGCAGGCAATACTGTGCTGGGCACAGCTATTAACAGCAGATGCTGTAACACAGTGTTCTTTTAACGCAACAGCAGTTTAAAACCAAGGATATGTCTGGCTAGGAGAAAAGTACCTGGGATAACTTCTGATCCCATTCTTAGTTTACAAAAATATATTTTAAATTTTTAGTTTATTCTGAAGCAGGACAGCAACACATTTCATTTGTGAACTGCATCTGTGACAGGCAATAATAACTCAATCTTTCCTCCACTTTCAACAGTTCTCATGCTTAAAGGGTATCTCCCTCTTGTTTAACATCATTGAATCAATTTTTCAAGGTTGCTGTCATTCCTTCGAGGTGATTTGAAGTTGGGTGCTTCTTACTGGGGAAGGCAACATGAAAACAGGCAGGTAAGACCAGATTGGAATCGCAATACATACTCCAAAAGTCATACATGCTTGCACCTTCAAAAATACTTAATTATGATTCAAAATCAGTCTCAGGAGCAGTCTTACCTGAACATAGGGGGTTACTGGGTTCATGACAGTTGGAGGCTGCACATACGTCTCCACACTCTGATTACCCCACACGCTCTGGAACTGTGGTGGAGGAGGACCAAGAACTAATTGTCTGGGATGCACGCAGGAATCTTGTTTTGAAACAGATCAAGAATAGTATTAAGACATTACTACATGTATTTTTTTTAGGAATCTGAATTGAAGCTTAAAAAAACTCGTGTTTTGAGTCTTAAATTTAACTCAATATTAACTATACTGTAATGTGCTACCAATCTCACTCATTAAAACAATATCATACAAGCGAGGTCACAGAAGTCAGAACCAAGTTTTAACTGAAATATACACACTGCAGCAGAGAAAGTGTATTTGCAAGGATAATGTTGGGTAACTAAAAAACCTGTTATATTATAATACTTGCAATATTAACAAATTTATTTGAATATACTTACTTAGGTTTTGTTGTTTTCTTATTGCTGGCCCCAGTTTCAGCTTTTTACCATGGAAGTTGATTTGTGACTGAAAGACAGATAAGCTGAAATCAGCAGGGTGAGAGGTTTGTGGGATTTTAAAGAGACTGGACTCTGCTTCTACACCACAGTACATCAACTCTCACTAAGACTCAACAGCCTCCAGTCTCCTCTCTGAACACCATACACCTTTTACCTCAGATTCCCTGCAGCACCCTCAACTCAGCCATCTGCCTACTCACAACCCTCCAAAATTATGTATCACTTGCCCTAATAGCAACATGAACTACTCGAATTTGCAACTATGTATCAGTGACCATAAGCCCTGCGGTTTATTCACAGAGGTTTAAGTAATCTTGTGTCAGCGAGAGTATTAATGGAGAGTGACCACAGTCTTAGGTTTCTAGTGAAAGATTTTTGGTTTGGCCCTATTAGCACAATTTTAGCACCACGCATTAAAGTCAGTATTGGATGCAGACAGTCTGTCTAGATTCTCTATCACATGCAACTCTACAGAAGTGCCTGCTTCAGAAGATGTAGTTTTGTGATGTTCTCCTATTTCTACTAAAGGAAGTGCTTTGAACAGACAACAGCAACTTTATTGTTGTCTATAAAAATAAGCAGAAATATAACAAAAAACCTTGCTCATTCTAATTTCTATCAGTATGAAAAGATGTTTCAAGAGATATATGGGGGTGGAAAATGCTGCAATAACCTGACTAGTTTGACAGGTGGATATTTTTTGATTTTTATCCAGGGGAAGGTGTCTTAGTTGGTTGAATCTGGGCATTTAAGTAACTCTGGAATCTTACTGTGCCCAAAATCATGCAACTACCTTTTCCATCTCAACAACGAGAACTCCTGGGAGACAGGCCTCCCCCTCTAAACAGAGAACAACTTTCCATTCTAAACTGCAAACACATTCATGATGGACCAGAATGCAGTTACAGACCTAGAGCAGAAGAAAAACACTGTCAGGCTGAAAAAGGCTACAAAGCCTTGTTGAACAGGCAGATGAACACAGGCATAAAGAGTAATTTTAGCTACAGAGAGGCTCTATCATGTTTATTTACAGAAAATGCTGTGACCATTCAATGCTGTAAGGCCTGAAGTGATTTAGTGCAGCAACCTTTGCTTATAATTTGAGCTCTACAACACCCATGTTAATTTCTTCCTTTCTTCCATCCCCTCCAAAAGCAAACAGGTTTTTTAAGATTATTTCTATCTGATCATGCTTCTTACTGACACGGTAGGAATTTTTACTGCCTGCAGACTTGAAGTGTGCACTGAAAATCCACCATATGCCTCTAGGTCTTCCACGACCTCTGGTATACAAACTCATATAAGAGAGTATTGTATTAATAAAGGAACACTGCAGGCTTCAGTTTTGAAGAAGCACATACAGAAAATCAGCAATGTACATGGCTCAAATGTCAATGCTGCTCTAGAGGTCTCCATAGAAATTGTTACCTCAGAGCAAGCATTCTACACTGATGTAACATAAAAAATGTAATCCACAGTAAAAGAAAAAGGTGTTCTTAGATGGAGTCTGTTGCTCAGTATCACAGTCACTGTATATTTCTGTCATCATACCATCAAGGAACAGCAAGCTTTTAAAACCTTTTGGTGAGAATCAAGGATATCCTGCCGGGGGTTTCACTACTCTCCACTTTATTCAAACATGTTCTCTTCCCACTTACGGAGTGGGATGGCCAGTAAACACATCTGCACATCACAGAACACTACATTTGTGCATGGCACATCCATCTGGTTTTGTCTTTCTGATCTACTTCCCTATCTAAGAGCTTCAGAAGCAAATGAGAGACTGTTCATCCTCCAGAGACACAGGAGTTTTCTGAGGCAAAGACTTCAAAGAAGCACGTATTTCAATACATGTTATTTTCACAGTTACTGTATTCAGTGCGGAGAGAAAGAGGGGAAATAAAAGCTTTGTCAGTGGTTTGTGACCTGCTCAAGTCTATCAGAACCAAGTAACTGATTTGGTTATAAGCCCTGAAATTTAAAACTTCACTGATACCAGATTCCCAAGATCAGAAAGGCTGTAACAGTTACTCCTTCATCTCCTCTGTTACCTACAGGAAAACTATATGATGACATGGGAACAGCTGCAGCACCATCTAGGAGGCTTTAAAAACACTTGCACTCAAGGTACCATCAAAATGCACAAATACTGCTAGAGAAACGTATTTCAACTACTGAGTCTTAAGTAAAAAAACTAATACTGTCTTCCATGATACTGTTACTCCTATGTCCTAGATAACCTAAAATGTTATTGTATTTCATCTATCTGTGCCTGAAAGTGTTACTGTCTCTTAACACCCCGGAGCCAGAAAACAACCAGGGGGCAGAAAGGGGTGAGTGCCCCAGCCTGTCAAAGGTTGAAGCAAACAGAGAGCGCTCTCCCGTGCCTCATGGTCTTTGCCCAAAGCAGAGGCTCTGCTTTCGGGTTCCCCCCCTTTTGTTTCTCTCTTGCATCTTTGACTGGCTCAATGCAAATTCTGTGACTGCCTGTCTGCAGCCACCATGCAGAACTGAAGGCAGAGCTGCACCAGCCCAGCTGCCTGGCTGTCTGCCGCCGAGGAAGGCAAATCCTGCGAGTTCTAGCCCTTGACCAAGTACCAGCTGCTGCAGAGTGCCAGCTGCATTCATCAATGAAGAGATGAGAAGGGAGAGGACTGTCACCATTTTCCCCTTTTCCTTGGAACCACACAGTCCATCAGCTGCAGAAGCCACCATTTTGGGGGAGGTGTCACTCCACCATTTTGTCTTCCTTCCCTGGGAGTCCAGGAGATTTCAGCAACATTGTAACTAGTCACTATTACTGTTACACTATTCCTTCTTTATTAGTAAACTGTTATTTTTTCCCTTATATCTATCCATATTTGTTTCTCATTGGTGGAAATGGATTGGTTAACCTAAAGGAGAGGTTACTAATTTTAGAGTGTGCCACTTGAATTATCTTAAACCAAAACATCCCAGTAACTAAAGGTCTATACTTCTGCCATAAGCACAAGGGTTCTATGACAATGATCCACTACAAAAAGCAAGTAGCTAAACATACTTAAGGCTTTCAAGCATATAAATAAATGAAAGCTATCAGAAACAAAACAACATGAGATGTTTGACCACACCAGGCTAAAAACTAATTAGCTGAACACTGATTTTGCTTCTTACTCAAGCAAATACAGAAAGATTTTACCATCAGTATACATCTTATAAAGTTTATTTTTTGGGCAGCCCTAAACTTTCTGTATCCTAATTTACACGGTATGTAACTTGGCTTCTGCAAACTTGTCTCTAGCATTCATACATCAACTTCTTCAAGTAATTTGGACAAAGAGCTTACCTCAACTATCTTTTGAACATCCACATTGTCCAGGAAAGACACAAATCCATACCTAATAAGCAAGAACAAAGTATTCAGTAACTAGTTTCATTTGATTGTTAGCCAAATTCTTTTGAAGACGACCAGTTAACAACATGCCAGGTCCACTATATTGAGCATCAAAATTATCAACTAGGACATTAGTTTATGATTCAGCCTAAAAAGCAATTTATTGCTAACTAGCAATACCTATTATGGGGCCAGATGAAAGAAACTAAATGCCAGATTTTAGAGTAACATGAAATAGAAATAAGGGCTATTTTTCCATTTTAACTACTCAAAGTCAGTACCACGGTTGGTAATTGGAACTCAGAAAGTTAACAATTAAGACCTGACTTATCTTTAAATTTTGTATTTACTACAGAGGTCTGGATGAATGCAGGCATTATAGAAACATAGTAACGCCACTGAGGGAAGCAATTCTTGAAGAAGTTTTTCAATTTATTTCACTGACTCCCTAGTTTATCTGGTCTATACAATTAAGATCATTTGAGAGCATTATAGTAACAATTGTGTCCCATTAATGGAATAGGTCAAATCATTATCAATACTTGTAACATACTCTGGCTAACTGCACAGCAGGCTTCGCTTCGAGGACTAGCAAGGGATATGAGAAAATGAATTCTATTTCCAGCTCTTCCATTGATTGCTGAAGAAAAAAATGTGACATTCTAGCATCTATGCATAGAATCTAAGAAAAACTGGGCTGGAAGGAGCCTCAAGACAATATTGTCTTCCTTCTCCTAAGAAGGGATAACCTCAAAACTGGGATGGCTCCCCCAGAACTCAACAAGGTGAGGTCCTTCATCTTCTTATTTAAGGGTTTCACCACAGTAATCCAGAACTTTTCTATATAGTCAAAGGGAAATTCCCTTGTTTCAACATACTTAGTTTTACTCTTCACCCAAACAAGTGTGGGCTGTTCTACTCCAGAACTTATTCCCAAGTGTCAGGAGAGGGCAGACCCACTGTCCTGAAAAAACCATCTTAATCATCCTGAACTGTCCCCAGATTTAACTCCTCTAGCCAGCAGAAGTGTCCTACAAAAGAATTGGCTGTGTAAGCATCACACAACTTTGTTTCCTATGGTTAAGTGACACTGAGCTTTTTTTCCCTGAACAGAGAGACTGAAGTCAGAAAATTCATGCTATTCTTTGTAAGATTATACAGATTTAGTGGGGGGCAGTATAGATTTACTGGTTTCACAGTGTTAAGTCACCACAGCAGAAAGCTGCAGCTAGTATTAAGGCCTAAGCATGTCAAGTTTGTTGCTAAGTATCTGCTCATATCACCTATTACAGAGTGCTGTCCATAGCAGTAGCAACTTAAAACAACTACTCATATTCCACCCACCCCTTCGAAACGCCAGTTCTGTCCGTGATGACCTTCACCTCCTTCACAGTACCATATTGTTCAAAGACACTCCGAATTTCTGCTTCGTTCATCTGAAAGAAAACAACATCTTGAACATCTTCAGACACATTCAACTGCTTAGAACTGATCTAAAGCAGACAGTACCATTTTTTAAACCCCTTTTCCACTACCATAACAGCTAAAGGTTAGATTTGGAAGACACGTTCCGGAATTCTCCCGTAACATTTCAATACCTTCAAGACTGGCAAATGCACAGACACAAAGAAAAATAAGGGAAGCCCACCACCACAAACAAGTAAAAAAACCCACACCAAAACAAGAGCAAAAATCCCATTTTCCACTGACATACCCCATACCCATTTTAAACAATTACAAGTGTATATATACCCTTATGTCAATTCCACCAACGAAGACTGTGTTTGGCATGATTTTTCCTTCGGGTAAAACATAGCCCTGACTGACTGTTGCTGAATAGGCGTTGCCCTCAGTGGCGCTTGAACACTGGGTCTCCACATGTGCTGCCTAAAAAATTTAAACAGAAATATTTATTTTAGTCAACTAGGTTACACCAGAATGCCTGCAGCTTCCTATAGATATAGCAGGGGACAAGAAATTTCAATATCACAAATGGACCTTTTATTGGGGGGGGGAAAAACCTGAAATAATTATTCCAAGTTTTAAAAATTTAAATTTAGACCTAGTCTAGACTACTTTAAGCAGCCCTGCCAGACTGTATCAAGCTTTGCAACCAATATTGCTACTACCAGGATTTGCCCTGATCTCTTTTGCTGCACCTCCTCTTGCACAAGAAATTCTAACACTTGTCAGTTCAAATTATACTGGCCCTACAACATCTGGCAGGAAGATTAACATGAAGTGTGCAGTTTTTCACCTACCTGGTATTTTGCTTTTGTTTGGCTGCAAACCCAGCTAAAGGGCATTTGAACTGAAATCTGAGATGGCAACTCCACAGCACCCTCAAGCTGACCTAACTTCCTTCTACTTCTTTCTTTCTGGATGTTTCAGCGAACCAAGCTAGAAGTGGTATTCACTTTGTTGTGCAAGCTCTCTGGCAGCCTAAAACAGGAAACAGCTCTCAGCAGAGGCACCCAGCAAGTGCCAGAACCAGCACAAGGAAGCTGGTAACCAGATACTGCTGGTACACCTGTTACACATGGCCTTGGCTGCCATGGAAGTGCAGTGTTTGTGTCTCACACTAATGATTTTCAAAGAAAATTAACTTATTTAACACTCTCACACATTAAGTACCTGAAAGAAAGAATAAATGGACTGCTCAGGCATTCTGGCAAGCTGGGCAACATCAAAAATGGGACTTACTAATACACATATTTCCTAGAACTTCAAAAGGAGACGAAAAAGGCACAGTGGTAAGTCTCCTAGAATTTTAAAAAAAAAAAAAATC